>DF240292.1:0-97858 GCA_000507305.1 Breviolum minutum Mf 1.05b.01
AATGACGGTCTTTAATGACAGCGCTTTTTTTGAAAGAACCCTTCGCGCCCGCTTTCGGGAAAAATGCCGTAGGATATGGCCACGGCTCCTCAACCAAAGATCATGATTTCCTGGAGTGTAGCATACCAAATCAAAACTGGCCTTAGGTTCGATGGTTTGATTTCACTAGTGAAACTACTGGAACATCGAACGCTCTAAAGGGTGCAATCAAGAAAAAAAGGCAAGTGCCATACACTGAGCATCTCGTGATCGCTTTCTTTGCTTACAATTCATTGCAGTTACAGAGCTAAGTAGCCTGTGGGTCTGCATCATCTGTTTTTAATGACTGTTGCATGGTCCAATTGACACCTACTGATTCCATTCCCCTCAGCAAGTGGCTACAAACATCTCCATCGTCTCTTTAAAGACGCGTATGTCATCAGAGACATCTCCTTACAAGAACTGAGAAGTGTATACAAAATAAATAAATATAAATTCACAAGAATCTGTGCTCTTGAAGCTACATTCTGGTTCCAAATTTATAGCAGCATATATTCTCCCAAGACTAGAAGGTGACCTGTTCCAATAATCTCAAACTTGTCTCAAATGCAACTCGCGAATTTGAGTGCTTTGCAAGGAAAGAAGGCAGTTAAATGTGTGTGTGTGTGTGAGTCAAACTCTGTTCCAAAGAGCATTTAGTCTGCAGGGGGACACAGGAAGCCCATAGAGCTGTGTCCAACGAAGCTCTCTATGGTGTCTTCAGGATATCAGGGCTGATCACCCTGACGTACCTGCATTTGTGAAACTGTTGACAGGCTGTTACACTGCGTTGTTTCCCCAGCAAGTTCATTTTCTCGATCTTGATTCATTTCTTTTTCAAATTGTTTAACCCGGAGTGAGCCAAGTTCATTCAACTTTGGTTCTGTGCCTTAAATCACTCTTGACCGAGTATAAATTTTCACGCTGCTTTTTTTCCCCAGCCTGGAATTACATAGCTTATGGCAAGCTATAAATGGTCACTGTGATACACTTGTAACACAAAAAGAATGTGGAAACATTGTATCCCGTCTTCGTGACTTATCAAGTGTGTCTTCGGCGGTGTGTTCTGTCAGAGTCCCGTCGTGATCCCCCTTCCAGGGGGCGTGGCACGATACTCTCCGTGTGGAGTGTGCCAGGAAATCTCCCTTTGAAACATTTCTTTGATTAGCATTGGCTTCAGGATCCACTTGAATTGCATTCATTGCTCTTGGTTAGATTCTTGATTGCACTTTGATTACCTTTTGGTGAGACATGATGGTGTTGAATCCTTCNATCCCCCTTCCAGGGGGCGTGGCACGATACTCTCCGTGTGGAGTGTGCCAGGAAATCTCCCTTTGAAACATTTCTTTGATTAGCATTGGCTTCAGGATCCACTTGAATTGCATTCATTGCTCTTGGTTAGATTCTTGATTGCACTTTGATTACCTTTTGGTGAGACATGATGGTGTTGAATCCTTCGGTTGAAATCGGGCGTTGACCCCAGTTTCTGATTTACTCGATGCCGGAGTATCTTCTTTTTGAAAATCTGATACCGGAGTATCTCCTTTGAAATTCTGATACATGAGTATCTTTCTGATTCCACAAAGGTATTTCCGTTATGGCCAGGGCTAAGCCAAGAACCCACCCGTTTTTCCGTTTTTTCTGTGCATGGCTGGGGCTAAGCCAAGTACCCCACTAAGGTTTTTCGTCAAATGGCCAGGGCTAAGCCTAGAACCCAACTGTTTCATGGCTGGGGCTAAGCCAAGCACCCCGCTAAGGTCCAACCAGCATGGCCAGGGCTAAGCCAAGAACCCATTCGTTCTCTGTACTAAGGTGCAACCGCAATGGCCAGGGCTAAGCCAAGAATCCATCCGTCTTCTGTACTAAGGTGCAACCGCAATGGCCAGGGCAAAGCCAAGAACCCAACCTTTGATATGGCTGGGGCTAAGCCAAGTACCCCTCTAAGGTACATTGGGAATGGCCAGGGCTAAGCCAAGAACCCGCCTTTCCGTATGGCTGGGGCTAAGCCAAGTACCCCTCCCCGAGGTTTGAATTTTCTGCCTTTTCTGGTCTGTTGATGGGGTTTGCTTTTTAGGCGGTAGGTTTGTTTGAACTGTTGCCTTCTGGTCTGTTGATAGGGTTTGCTTTCCTCGTAGTCCCGGCCAGAGTGCCGTTGTGTGTGAGTCAAACTCTGTTCCAAAGAGCATTTAGTCTGCAGGGGGACACAGGAAGCCGATAGAGCTGTGTCCAACGAAGCTCTCTATGGTGTCTTCAGGATATCAGGGCTGATCACCCTGACGTACCTGCATTTGTGAAACTGTTGACAGGCTGTTACACTGCGTTGTTTCCCCAGCAAGTTCATTTTCTCGATCTTGATTCATTTCTTTTTCAAATTGTTTAACCCGGAGTGAGCCAAGTTCATTCAACTTTGGTTCTGTGCCTTAAATCACTCTTGACCGAGTATAAATTTTCACGCTGCTTTTTTTCCCCAGCCTGGAATTACATAGCTTATGGCAAGCTATAAATGGTCACTGTGATACACTTGTAACACAAAAAGAATGTGGAAACATTGTATCCCGTCTTCGTGACTTATCAAGTGTGTGTGTGGGGTGTATTGATCTTATGAATGTGATACGTAAGACATGTAATTGAGTCCCAGCAATGGATGTTGCATATCAATACTAATAACATCTAATAACATATCATACCAAAAGGTTCGCTCCTTCAGCATAGGGAAGTCTTCCCTTACAAGTAACAAGAAACGAGCTAACCTAGGCTGACCGGCGGCTAGCTAGCCAACCTCCTCCGTCCTGGCAGTACCAAGACGTTGAATACATTTGGCGACTTCTTTGGCAAATGCTTCCTCAATGAGGAGCATGTGGTTGTGAAAGGTAGATTGCTGTGAAATATTGCAAGAAGATGGATCTTAAAGTCATCTACATGGATCGTAAAAACATGGCAATTAACACAGATCAGCAAATATTGACTGTGTCAATGATAAGCACATATACATGATTTAACATGTACAGTATGTCGATGTCATCTGGGAAATTCCTGGAAACAGCTACCAACAGGACTGAACCATGACATGAACAAATCTGCCCAAAAAAGGGCTACAGAACAAACACATACAACACGCATCAACAAAAAAAGTACTGTAACAACACCTTGAAAACTCGTGAGGTTTTTTTGACCTCACATGCCACAAAGCATCTGAAACCATTGCATGTTGGCCTTTTGGTCCACATGAATATCACTGATCCTAGGCCAAGAAAATTAAAGCAAACAAGCAGCCCTTTGAGTAGAGTAAACCATCCAGGCCTGGAATGATTGATGAGGTATCGTATACAGCAAATAGAAGTGGAAATTGATAAAACAAGCAAGAACACGTCAGAACACATATACAAAGAAACTCCTTACAACTATGTACTGTAGGGAACGTGAAGCACTGGAAAATTCTCTTAGTAGGCAGGCTCTGCTCACATCACATTGCATAGTGTTGCAATTGAAATGGAAGCGGGCACTGATCTTGCGGGGGGATCGCCACTGGGTTTCGCCTTTGTCTGTCAAACATGTTTTCATGGTTTTATGTGTTTAAAAGTTACAAGTTGAATCTATGTATCTAGTTAGATCTTGTTTGTAGATTATGATTGCATACTGCAATATGCAGCAGTATCTTCGTGAGGTTCCTCTTAGAAAGTCACAAAGAAATGTACTCTACAGATTGGTCTGTGCACTTGTGAGAAGAATCTGATGTTTTTTGCCAACTATTTGTTCAAAACAGCTTGTGCAAGTAAACAAAATGTTGCTGTCAGTATCTTTAAACTACTCTTGATGGTTCAGAAATCCTGCACTACCTGGGTTGTTTCTAAAACCCTGTACATACTGGGATAAACTACCAACCTCAACTGGTGAGTTTACCGGATTTCTGAACCATCAACAGTATGATCGAGTTCCGCCCGAACAGTCGCTGGATGCAACCTTTTACTAACCCCTCTACATTCTACATGTGGAAAATCGAGGCGGCGTTCTTTTGGGGAAGTGTTGCAATCAACAAAAAGAATGGTCAAAACAACTTTCTAGCAAAGCAAATCACTGAACTATTGCGACAAATATTCCAAACGTCTTTCTTCCCATTTTTCCTCATATGAATCATTCAAAAAGGTCTGTTACTATAGAAACAGTATTGAAATCAAACAAAATCCAGGCAAACCAACCATTGGACCAAGGCACACAGCGATTCGCAATCGTGTCTTCTCAGGCAAATCGATATGCTCCAGCGTGGGAAAGCCTCCAAAGAGCCATGAGAGATCGTGCCTTTCCTGCGCAGGTTGATAGTTGATAGTCAATCTTGGTTGGTGTCTCTCTGATAGAACACAAGGGGCATTCTAAGTAGCATTGAAAAGGGGGCAAGTTTGAAAAACAACGCATATTGCATGTATAGCCCCTCCCAAATGTCTACATCTTTGTGTGCCTGGTCAATTGTGAGAAAAGCGAGGTGATGATTGTTCAGATGGATAGTTGTGTAGTAATGCAGCAGGGGGCTTCAGTTCGGTGATGCTAGTGACCAAACACTCAGTATGAACCTTTTGCCAAACTATCCAAACTGTGACACAACGTAAAACAATACAATAAGCGATGCTATATCAAAGGCTGGAGATCGTAGAGATCAGCGTGTTCAGGGGATACAAGCGACATGTTCATGTGTGTGTTGTCATTTCCAATGAGAGAAATGACGGCTCTTCAGTTGGAAGGCGAAGTGCAAGAAAGATGATGAATGCCGATGGAGAGGCTAGAGTTGGTTGTATGAGTCAGTTTTAATTCTGGACGCACAATAAACTTGAGCTACCAGTTGTGTACTCAAGCTGTAATAAGTTCCTGAGTACCTTTTTGGCACTGCTTGACCAAAATGAGGGGGGAACGGCAATCTTCGACATGTAGGCAGGATTTCACCTGTTTGCAACCACATGTCAGCCCCATGATGCCAATACTGCCAATACTCATATTGAGCAGCCCAGATGTTGCTACGTTGCGTTGTGTTGATTAACATGTCCGGTCTTCCTGGGTGTTCCTTCTTAAACTCCTAAGTATGATGGAGCACCATTTGCAGCACAATATCGAAATATTTGAAGAATGGCAAATCATATTTAGAACACAAAATAAAATGAAAGCTACACCATGGATGAAGTACCAAATGCATTCTCTATACTACACACATTGTCACATCTATGTACATGAAGGCCTTTAGCAATCAAAAATAGACATTTGGATGCCATTTGGGTGGCGTATCAACATTTACACAAAATATGTACTGCATATAATGAAGATATACATCATAGTATTCCAACAAACCAACCCTTTCGCACATCATCTTCGATGCATGAGCAACCATGCCCATTTCTCTACGAGATGTCTCCCATCCTCTGACTCCGGCTTCAGCAAAGCTTTGTCCTATGCAAGAACACGAGGATACTAGGACTAGGCCCCCAAGGGGAGTCAACCATGGATAGGGCGCATGTCCCCCCCAAAAAAATCTTGCACTTAAGATATACAATACGTGGTAGGGCGGGGAACAGCCATGCCAAGGTATTGTCTAGAAACATCTACTGTAAACCTGTCAAAATTTGAATTTTCCACCGCTTCTTTCCATTCTGTTTGTACCTGTTGGCAGCAACGAAAATCACAAAAAAAAAAACGGGATCAAAAGCACCGGCCTTCAACGTCAATGAGACCCAGCCAGTGTCAGGTCCAGCACCTTCCAAACGTTGAAACTGAAGGCGCTCACCCGAAAGTTGCAACTGTACCACACGGGCACCTGAACAGCTCCGCTTCACTGGTCAAAATGATGTCACCATGTCGTGTCGTGATCAGCGACCCATTAGTGAAGCTGTTCCAAAAAAACGGTTGGATAAAATGTAGTTTTGCAGGATCTCTTCCATTTTTAAATAACCAAATCATATAATAACTTATATATTGTTTGAAAAGGATGGCTGTGGTGGTTTTTGTCACATGCCTGTTGCCAAACGTTCTTGGAGCTTCTCAGATGCGAGCTCGACCTCAAATAGGCCGCATTGTATTCTCTCAATCCCCTGGAACCGTGTCGACCGATTCCCACCTGTTTCCCACAGCGATCATTTTTTTCGTAACTTGTCTCCCAAGGTATACCTCCCAAAAGCGAATTTGAAGGATTTGAATTGCATCTGAGCCACACCGGCTCTTACGACAATGCCTCCTGACAGCTCGCCACCAACAACTTTCCAAATGGCTGCCATGGCTCTTGCCGCAAAGGCAGCGAGTTCTTCGTGCCTCTTTACGGACATCAGTGGTGTTCTTGCAAACTGTGATTTTTAAAGAACGAATGGGTGCAAATTTACATCCGAGACCCCCCCAAAATGTGCACAGTTCGATTGCAAAACTACAGCCAACATATGTCAAGTATATAGCCTTAATACACCTTGCTCTTGCTTTCCCCAAGGCCATGCTAAACCAAATGACCTACAACTTAAAGAATAGAAGTCCAGGCATGAATATCTTATTAGTTAAAGATCTGTAAAATGCTGTCACAACCTTCCTTCCAACTCATGACTCATGTAGGGTACCTTGTTCCTTGGTCCAAAAATAGGCGCTTGTAGGGTACCTGTCGGCCATTTGGATACCCTGCGTGTCCACCCGTTCGTTCAACGTCTCCGGGATACCCGGCGTGTCAAGTCCAAGTCCAAGTCGCGGAGGGAACTTGGAAATTCCAACCTTGCAGTCCAAATTGATGGTACAATGTATCTATCAACCAAAGAACTACCTTTACTATAAGAGCGACCCATATATGTTAAATATAAAATTTCATAGAATAATTCCAGTTTTAAGTTTGAAGGTTATAAAGTACTAGATAACTGCAACCTAAAAGCCTGGTGATGGGGAACATCACGAATCAAATCCATATGTTTCACCCCGAATCCCAAAGCCGTTGGAATTCCAATGCTTGATGGTCTGATATTGTTTGCCTTTCGGGCCTTTCAGAGTAGGCTAGTTGTGAATCACCGGTCCTTACTTTTGTAAAAAGGATTAAAAAGGTATCCACTCCATTTTGCATTTTGGTAGGGGAAACCTTTTGAAATGACAGTTCCCCAAAATGCGGTACCCTCAAAATGGACTCCGATTTGATCCCCAGCATCCAACATAGATATACATATATATATATACATAAATATATATATACATATATATATATACATATATATATATGCATATGTATGTAATAAAACAGATTTCATAATACACTTTATACGGGTTCATAGAATCATTCTCGTAAAGATATTTTCACCAACATACACCACATGTACCCCACCTCCCACCTGGCAGCTCCTTCAGGTCCCAGGCCTCACTTATAGTTTGATCAGTTTGAATTTCTGCATTTCTGGTTCTGAAGTTCTTGTAACACACAGAAATTCACCCCGATATGACTAAAAATAAAGACTGGAAGGTGCTGATTTGGATGGATGCCGCTTTTTAAAGAAAGCGATCTTCCAATGGATGAACTCTCAGTGCAGGCCTCGCTTGTGCAAGTCCAGAAACAAATTCTTGGCACGGCCTCAGGGGCACTTCGACCAGAGGCAGAACATAACCCTGAGTTGCCAAGGTCATATCCAACAAGCGTCTCAATGTCTTACCATTTGTTTGATAGAACGCAACATTATCCGCCAAGAAACACATTAATTTGAAAGAAACACCTCCTGTGTCATCGGTTCAGCTCACTATATATTTCATGTATTTTCACCTTGGGTTTCCCCGAACATTTATTAAAAAAACACTCCACATCAAAACGAGAAAAATACGGCAACGATAATAGTGACCGTTGGGAAACATGGGCAACTTCGCAGCTGAGGCATGAACCAAATCGAAGTCGGGAGGGAACGACCTGAACCCATCGAGACCCGCAGGGGTGGTGGCTTTAGATGTGAGCCACTTCAAACGGAGAGGCCTCAAGAGAGTAGTTTTAGGATATGAGTTGATAAGAACAAACACATCTCAGGTCTGATCCGGACAATTTTACGATGTTTATCCAATAATCGAAGTGGCAATTCAATGTATATAATGCATGGTGATAGTGATGACAAGGTTCGCAGAACTTGAAAGTTGCATTGAACTCAACTTGGGGTCAACTAGTATATACCACTAGTAGAAAAACTACCATATCATTTAGTATATCACCCCTCCTGAAACTAACAGCAAAAGCACCTTAAAATGGATGGTTGGAAGACGATCGGTTCCTCCTATTTTCAGGCGCTATATTAGTTAGCTTCAGGGAGGGTAATTATTATCCTTGTTGGCCTGTTCCCTGCCCCACCAAGCCACAACAATTTCATCCAAGCCAGTCTTAGGACTTGGCGGTATGCACCTGAAGTTCAAAAGTGCTGTCATTTGGCCGCTTTTTGGTCCACGGTGAAGTCAACAACACCCCAAGGAAACTAGGGAAAATACAATAAACATATAACACAATAATATAAGAAAAGTAAACAAAAAAAACATAGAAATTTGTTCCAAATCCTTGTTGGTTTCAAGTTACTGAAACCTTTACAAATTAATAATCAGTGTCTAAAATCAAGAAAGAAACTTGGGGGGTTTTGGGAATCATCGCTTCCCCATGGAGCTCGATTTATGGCTGCAGCACTTGCCGGCCTCCTTGGCAGGTAGACCCAATTCGATGGCAGCAAAGGCGGCACGGCTCAGCCTGGATGAAACCCGAAATCTACGCTATAAAGTGACCCAAAATGATGGAATTCAATTCAATAATAAGTGAAGCTTGGTGAATGGTATATATGAATATATATGATCTCTACAGACTCTATGGTATTTGTGCTTCTGATCTTAGCATATCTTGTCAACTTCAACTTGTTGACATTAAAAAAAAACTACGTCCATTTAGTGAAGCAACAAACCCTACCTCAAGGCGTCCGGATCCTCCTCAGCCAAGCTGCGCAAACAGTCCAAAACGGCAGGCCTTGGTGAAGTCAACAAAAAGACATGCATCAATGGTGTCCATCTTGAAGATCATGAAACCCTGTGCATATTACATTTGTAAATGATGATGAATCTATGGATATTAGGATAGGTTCAAAGCAAATATATGCAAATATCATATAATGCTGGACCCGTGTGGAACCTACTGCGTACTGTCAGGAAAACTCTGTACACTCTGTACAATTAGTCTGAAGTAAGCACGAGTCTTTTCAAAATACTACATGAAGGAAGGGGGGGTGCGACCTCTTGACAAGAACTCTCTTTGCAAGGTCTTTCTTCACGTATTTGAACAGGTCTACTGACAAGGTCACTTTATGCCCAACAGTAATTTGGAAGTTGGTGGATGGTGGTCGCTGGTTTTGAGGACCTAAGATTGGAACCCACAAAGTGCTTTCCAACGATCCTTGTCCTCATCTTGTGCCAAAACCTTTGCAGCCCAGAGCATTTTCAAAGTTTCTGTTTTCGATTGTTTTCTGGTTTTGAAAGGAATTCTCTGCTCATTCAGCAATTCTAAATACGACATGTCAATGGGAACAAAGCCTATCCAATCAGATCTAGATTTAGAGTTGCTCCTGTCAGTAGCAGAAAATAATAGGAACACGCCTTTCTTATTGACACATTGAGAGGCACGAAACTGCAGAAGCATCCGGGTCGTTTGACCAACGCTTTCACTTGTTCATGGGTGAATCTGATAATACAAAGACAGGCAAAACCTGCATCCTGTACGAAGCAAGTTTGCAAAACGACTCAAGAACTCACTAGGTTTGGCTTGACACTCTCCTTTGGCTCAATCACCTTCTCAACCAAATGGCATCAGACAATCCATCTTGTAGAATCCTTCCAGCATTTTTGCCCTCATGTCATAACTTCTGGTCCAATGTCAATATCCAACTTGGAATAACCACTCTCTCCGAAGATGAAACTCACCTTGCCCCGTGTCGGAACATCAGTAAACGTCATCGTACCTTCCTTATGTGTGTCACTGTCCACTGTAAAATGCACTCGACTCCTGGCTTTCTTGAAGCGATGAGGTTCTCCAGCGAAGAATGTTACATCTTCGATTGGATCCCGCAAGGAACGAGGATTTGGACATTCCCAAATCAAGACACTTCGCTCTGCTTTTTGCAAAGGTCCTAATGAATTGTCACCAAAGGCAGAGAAGTCTAGTTCTAAAGCATGTGGGCCCACTTCTCGAAGTTCTATCACCTTGCACAAATATTCGGAGTTGTAACAGCTCTGTCCCACCGTTGAGATACGCCAAGGGTCCCTTTTAAGGACCATTAACTCGCAATCTTCCACCAAACCCATTGCACCCAAGCTCTTCTCTCGTTGATTGCATTCAATGGCCGTACATCCATGAGCAAAACTCAAAGTCCAAGGATGGTTCCAGTTTAATTCCGATGCAGCAAGCTTCTGCAAGTCATGGACACTCTGAGATTCTGAGACAAAAACAACCTTTGATGCGGTGTTCTTCCGTTTTCCCCCAATATCATTAAACAAATCCCTTGGCAAATGGGGATTAAAGCTAACTACCATTCGGCAAAGAGAAGTCATTCTGGATGTTGTTGGACTATTCGTATAAGATTTATATATCCGATTCTTGTGGGCTTTCATTAAACATACCATCACACCCTGTTGAAAAAGTATTGAAAACATAGAAACGTGCATAACTCACCTGATGCCCAGCCACATGTTGTTCCCCGTTGATGCTCAAAAGGGTAACCTGGAAGGTCTCTTCTTCTGGAGCTGATGCCTGATTTGGCTGGACGTTTTCTGCTGTTTCAGAGCTAGCCACTGATGCAGGCCGGGCCCATCGCGAACCCATTGGGCTGGTGGCACAGGTTTGCACAGGGAGTGGGAGAACAAGATACCTCTCTACACTTCTGGGTTTGGTTTGAATTGGAACCATTAGTGATCCATTTGTTGATTCTGTTCGGTTTTGAGTTGGCTTCATGGCATGTGAAGCAAAACCCCTGAGCGATGATCCCGAAGGCGCTGAGGCAGAGTAGGCTTTCAACTTACAGCATGTCACAGCAAAAACCTCTTCCCATTCAACACCCAGCTCTCATAACAAACCTGTACACCTCAGAAAACATGCAGTGCCATGGGGCAATGCCATGTCAATTGGGGTCGCACCTCAATGCTTTCAGCATCACGAATCAGAAGCTTCCGCTGCAAGACCTTAGGGAAGCCCCACAACTCTGAGGGCAATCCCACGCCCAATGATACCCTCCTTGCTGCTTCAAGTTCTATGCTATGAAAACATGCTCCTATGTGATGGAAATATTGCATGGAGTCCAGTACCAATCCATGGTATGTGTATGTTTATTTCTGTTTATATTATTAATGTTCAAGAATCGTTTTGACCACTATGGAAGGGATTATACCAGCTAAGTTTACGGCCTTTGCAATGCTGGGTGGCATTGTATCCTGGAGGGCATGGGGTGCTGGCTTAAGTCACCCACATACCCGCTAAAAGGTTCACAATTACCGAGGAATCAGGCAGCAAATTGGGCTTGGAAGATCACGATCACATCTGCCAATGACCAACAAACAATTTTCAGGATTCTGCCACTCTTGCATGTCCCAATAAGTAAAGCAAGAACTCTTAATTCCCAGTTTTGCTCACTCAAGGGGTATGATTGCATTGGATTGCTATACTCCTCTTAGCACGATGTTATTCCAAAAAAAGGCAGCACATCCCAGTTTCCATCCCTCCATCGGTCCCATTCCCCTCAGTGCCTCGCCATCTTTGGCTGCTCTCAGCATGGCAGGAATCTGCAGCAAATGACCACTGGATCGCAGATTCTTTGGGGTAGCTCCCCCCAATTGCTCCACTAAAACTACAGCAAGCCTCTGATGCTTTTAAAGCGCCAATCAGCACCTCCAGCAAGCGCTACGCCGCGACCCGCTACTGCTGGAGTTTACTCGTTCTGTTTCTTGAAGGAAGGTAAGGAAAGCGGAATGAAAACAAAAACACATCCAAAGTAAAGGACCCTGTGTGAGATCAGCCCCTCTAAAACCTCCCCGGGCATGACCCACTTGTCCCATTTGGTTTGGTTTCAACTTCTGGAAACACCATGCGAGAAAAACTCTTTCCACAACAAGCATTGACAAAGCTGGAACGCCAAATGGCAACACTGAAAGGTCACTTTTGAGTGAACCTCAGCCAAAAATAATTTGAAAGTGAAATGGTTAAAGTGTACTTTTGAACAAGTGCATAGGCACGACTGTGCTGCTGATGAATCAAATAAAACCTACAGGATACAAACAAATAGGCAAGGGGTGCAGAATTGACACTATCGTTTTCAAAGACCTCAGATCACTGCCCCAACACAATTGGAACATGATGAATGGCTAACTATAGACTACAAATATGATGAGAATAGTTCATTGTCGTGGCAAATATGTAGCTCACAATGATTTTGAAAGATACTCCCTTGGTCCTTCACCCTGCATCAGCAGACCGCGAACCTCCAGAAATCCTTCGCTGCTCCCCAGCCAATCCTGAATTGGAAGGTCAAAGGATGGGAGAAACCTGGCAGTTCATGGGCAAAAACCGGTCCTTTGCAACCATTTTTTGGGGTAACTGCATGAGAAAAAACAACAGGATTTCCGTCCTGCATCTTAAACATGCTTAAATATACATCCTTTTAATATGATGCATCCCAACATCTCCTACATAAGTACAGTATAAGTAAGGAGTTCACAATTAAGCTGGTTTAGGGCAATGCTCAATGGCTTCCAGCAAAACTAAAACACGAAGGACCATTGAAGGATACGTTTCAGGACTTTCCACGCAGGTATGAACTTTTCCGGAAATTTGGAAAGTGACAATTTGGGAACAAGTATTTAGTATGAAGTTGCAATGTAGGGAATTCTTTAGGGTAACGACTATCCACATCAATTTTCATAACTTTCTGTAGCAAAGCAACCTACGAGCTCGTCCACTGTGAGCATCCAGAATGATAGTATCCACCAATCATCACCTATCACTATAGTCACAAAAAACACCAAAAAACAGTAAGTGAAACAAGTTCTTGGAGTCCTGAACCATGCAAATGTCAAACAAAAGCCCTGGTCAGGGAAGCCTGGCAATCTTTTTTCGGGAGGGTGTGGTGGTTGAAGGGAGGCCTCAAAACCACGTTTTGGATCACTTAGGCCCGCCGTCCCATCCAAAAAAACTCGTGTTGGGCGCAGGGGCCGCAAGACTCAGGAGATGGACAGCATTCTGCACTGTGACGTGTGCCTGCAACGGGCATCAATGAAGAGGTTTTCACTTACGAGTCGTTGGGAACAAAAAAATGAGTAACAATGTGTGACACAACTCATCTTCTTGTCTTCTCCCAAATTGGGCAAAGACTGAGTGAAGCCTTGTCCCAACTCTGTGGGTATAACCTCCACGACACAGCTTAAAATAACAAACATTCAGTATTACAAAGCTTCATTGATTTGATTGATTCATTAAATAAATCCAGAAACCAATGGTTTCGTTTCTGACTCTGCGTTTCTCCACCTGTGGGGAAACTCCAAGAGCACGAAGCAAGGTCAAAAGCCTGGCGTTACTGGTGAACTTACTGTAGGGTCCAGCCCGCCAGTCAGCAATACATTGGTAAATCAAAGAGGAACTAACTATACCTGGAACCTGTTTGTCCTCTATTTTGGGGCTTCAACCTTCCAAAACAAGGCCTTTTCCAATCAAAACAGGGGTCATTTGGGTTCCAGGTATATATAGTTCACCTCGGATGACAATGAAGATGCTGAAACTTTTTTTCCATGTTTACCTCTTCTGTTTTTTTGATGATAATAAAAAAACTGGATAATGCTTGTAGGAAAAGACTTGTGAATGTTTGTGATTGATGTCCATAATATAACAAGCTCAAAATGTTGCCTAACACGGATTCTTGATTCACTGTTGCCGACCCCAAAAGATATGAATTTTTATTCCGTGACACCTGCGAAAGCATAGTGGCAACCTACGCCACTATCTCTCACAAGCAGCACTGTTGTGTTGAATTGGACGTGGCACCTTTACCATCCTGACGCGGTTAAACACCTTCTTGACAATCTCGAAAGTGAATCAAATCAATAACACCTTTAGCAAAGACATGCGAAGAGTATCACGAATCATTACTCCGCATCTCAACCAAACAATATCATTCAAATCTTCATCATCAAATCATTTCAATCTACACACTAGCATTCCGGGCAGGCCTGCTACAAGCAGCTGCTTCCAAGGGACCTAGGGTAGATGGTGCAATCCTCAAGAAAGATGCTTTGGTTTGAGGTTTCATAATCAATCAATACATGGGAGAAGTGTGCCTCATATGGCGTGATATCTCCGTTCGCGAGCTGATTCAATCTACCGGGAACACCTTAATGCACTTGTTTCCATCTGGGGGACAAACATTGTGAAAAAGCCAAATGGAATGCAAATAAAGAAGTACCACTCATAGTCACAGCCAGATTTCCAATGATTTGCACGAGGAATCACATTCATCTTCCAACAACCTCGTTGCTCCTTGACAAAATACAATTTTATGCAATTCCAAATGACATGATTCTGGGCATTCCTCTGACAATATAAATATACTGTAATTTGCTGAACATCATCTATAGGTTCTATATACAGATTTGTGTGGAATCTTCAATATACTGAATATGGAGTCTTCCAGTAAACCAACACAATTATGAGGTAGTCTTCCTTGGCGGTAGTAGCTTGTACTGCATTTCCATGCATTTCCTGTTGTAGCGGCAGATTCACGGTCTGCACAGGCGAAATCAAGCGAATTAGTTGGGCCCCATACAAGTCTGCAGCACATCCTTGCAAGACATGGTCGTTCCAGCCTTGTTCAGACAATCTTGCTGCGGAGGGTGGTCCGAAATTGGATTTGTTTGTGACCCGTCAGGATGCCAATCCTGTGGGCTTGGGGATTTAGCGTTATTCACTGTGAACTGTCCATATCAACATGTACAGTATGATATGATTTCCCATCTCAACATGCTATCCAACAGAATCAAACGACTCTACATGCATACCTTCAACTTACAACTTCAAGAATTCGGGACAAATGAATTGGGCTGATTGGTCAGCACTTTCGAATGCTCATCATCACTTCCCCAGTTGTACGCTCCATGTGCAACACAGGGTGCCACATTTATGATAATCATGATGTCATTTTGTCGAGGTAGTTCATCATTAGCAATTCAACTTATGTCTATTGTCATGATGTATCATCAATATATAATATAACTAAAAACTCATGACTACAGTATAAGTTGCAGCTGCCAGCCTGACACCTCCACGTGTCATATGAAGCTCAATATCCTCCAATCATTCTTCATTCTGACAACTTCTATGACAATCCACGAAGCTCCAACATGATCAACATGTCCACCATCTGCAGTTGCGCGCTTTAATGCATTCTTTTTGACTTAACTTGGACGCAATTTGATGCTCTGTACTGATCTGTACTGATCCAATGGGATGCTCTGTACTGAGGGGGATTCCAAACGCGTTGCAGGGAAGGTTGGTAGCTCCCTCAAAAGGATCTTGATTTAGATGTATAACTCATATGACCCATATGATCCCAAATGGATTTGTAACAACATCACATTTCATAAGAAAGTGAGACATGGCCTCCACAAAGAAAAGAAAGGAACTTAAATGCAGACTTCATGATCTTCATGTGTCTTCAACATATTTGGTCATATTTGATTATCCTAAAGTCGTTTTTGCTGGTGAATTTCCATCCTTTGGTACCTTCCCTGCCGGGCGTGAAAGCCCTCGTGAAACTCGGGGACCAAACTCCGCACTCCGATGATCGCAGGCGAAATCTCCGAAATTGAGCTATTCGGTTCAGGCAGAATGCTGGAAGTGGAGCACCCAAAGATGAGCTGCAGTGCAGTTGAGTTGTTTTAATGAGCTGTTTTAGCTGAGTTGTCTCAGCTTTTTGGATGAGCTCTTAATACAACTTCTTTTAAAACGCCTATGTCGGGGCTATATGCCTCGCCTATGCCCAAAAAGAATTGAGCCTGCAGGAATAAGTTTCAACAGATAACGTGCATGAGGTTTTGTGCAGAAGTTGCCTGCGGGGTTTCATTCCAACGCAGGGTTTTTCTAAAGTTTTGATACCATTTATGGGGAAAAAGGCGGCAAGGGCCAACCATGGCCAACCCATGAGAAATGAATCAAAAATGCTCCCTTCATGACTTCACACCAACCCGCAACCATTTCCACAATAATATGTCTACCAAGGCTGGAAGCGACCGAGATCGGCTACATATGTGTGTTTTCAAGCCGCCTAGGAAAACACCAGGGAAATGCTTATACACCATTTCCAATGTCAACCTCTTGATAAATCCTTTCACCTACCAATCTACAAGAAGAACAAAATCTGCGCAAATGTTTTTTGTCGTGGATGGATTTCATTGGTCCATTGCATCTCTCGACTCTAAACAAGTATGGATTGATTCAAACGATGATTAAATGGGAGTCTTGCGACACCGCAGGTGAGAGATTCAAGATGGGCAAACAAACAAGATCTGGAATCAACTCATGGATTGTTTTTCATGAAACCGATCGCTTTTCCGGAGGCATTCAGCCAATCAAGTTTCCCACTAAAAAGCAAGGGGAACAGCATTGGCTTGTCAACCTGGATGTCAACCGAAACATATATATGACTGACATGAACAAAATTTCCCCCGCTATCCCCATGATTGATCATAATTAAGCACACCAGTCTAGGCGTATAGGGAACCTCTGCCCTGTCTTCTCCACGCGTCCCTTTCCAACATCCCTTCGGTTGCTGTTTAACATTGCAACCAAAACCGCCCTGTGGCTTTATTTGCTTCGTGGCAACTGAGAAATGCAGGCCAGGCAGTAACTAGCCTCTTCCCGAAGGAAAGTTGAAACCTGAAAACTGATTCAGTCCAAAAACGATTGATATCTTGGACTTTCAGAATTTCTACCAAAAAAATCTCATCCACCCAGCACCTTAAACCTCATTGTGAAAGGATTCCAGGATACAAATCCTTTAAAACAAAAAACTTAACCTCTTGGGGTGCTACAATAGCTCTGAGAGCTTCAGGGCTTCAAATTAACTCGTATCTATGGGTATCCCTGAAATACACTGGAATCATTGATATATAGAAAAGAACCGACCATCTAAAGGTTCTTTGTTGGGAAATTGAACCAAGTCGAAGCAGCATTTCAAAAAACAAAAAACTTAGGGCGTAATTCCGGGGTCCTGTGGAATGCGTAATTCCATGGTCCTGGAAATGCTCCACTGAACCTGGTTCCTATGCATGTATTATATCCAACTATGTGTGTATGTGCACAAAAACCGAAAAGAACACGATATTTTATAGACATGAATTTGCCAAGCAGTGCATCTCCTCTTGTCTTTCAAGTGATGTAAATCATCACTTAATCCAGCATCAATTTACTGGATAAGAAACACCAAACCTATCCTTTTGAGTGGAGTCTTGAGATGAAATACATAATTTTGAAGTTTCAAAACTGCAAGCAACTTTTGAAGATTCAATGCATTTGACTTCATAGATACACCAAATCAACTTTGACACATCCACTTCTAGAGTCCTATTGTTGTGTTCTTGTGTTTCTCTAGGTGTTTTTTTGGTCATCTTTGTTTCTATCGGTTTGTTTTCTTCACAAACTGTGCTTTCCTCTTTGAAGCCACAGGGCTGGATGACAAGTCGACAAGTCAAATTTGCAGCCTCCCACGGCACGGAAGGGACCGTCAGCCAGCGGGTTCCTTTAGGAAACTCGTTCCGTGGACGACGGCACCGCCCAAGACACCGCCTCAAAACGAAAGTGTAGCCGTAAGAACGGATCGTTTTGAGAAAGGCCTCGTATGTTATATTGATTATGTTAATGTAATCTATGTATACTATCGCCGTAGCTACTGAAGGTGCCATGCCTGCCAATTTAAAACCCTATCGTATATCTATGTGTCCATCTGGACAATTCGAGGGACATCTGCCAAACTAACTCCAAAGGAATCATCCTAAAATGCCCCTAAATCAGGTTGATCATGTAGTCAGTGAATATCGAAACTTCCACAGTGGCACTTTCGAAAATGCCACACTGACGACGGCATTCCATTCATTTCAGCTTTGTATCCCCATAAGAATCCGGACCCCTCCGGATCGAGTAGGATTGATAACCTCTCAACCCCATCTTCAGGTCATGGGTTTGTAGGGAAAATCCGGGATTCTTAGGACATACCTGGATCCTTTATCAATATCGCAATGTGTTAACAGCTCTATACCCACGCCCGTGACGCCGGACCTCATGCAGGCTCCAGCCGTGGTTCACCTTCCGATGGCTCACCTGAGGTAGCGGGGTGAATCTGTGTGCCCGTAGTTACATTTGCACCAAGTCCCTGAAGCAAAGGAACAATGACCAACAAGAGAAAAAATAATTAACTAATGGAAAACCTATAGTGTAAACTATAAACATCTATACTATAAACATACTCCATTTTTTTTTCAAAAAACACGTCTCCTATTTCGGTCAATCAGCTTCATCGCAAAAACCCGAATGCGATCGCTCACTATGCATCCCAAAAGTTGCCTCCAGAGGGTGGACTGGACGAGTCCTCCGTCTTTTCGGTGAAGGGGTTGCTGCCAGCGGTCACAAAACCGCTGATCTCCTTCCTGGCAAGGCATTTTGGCGAACGGACATCATGGAGGCGTGTTGATGACACCCCCCGAAAAAAAACTAAAAAAACACGGAACATTCATCATGGAACCCCAAAAATGGGTTCCTGAAGATGATCTTCCGTTTCAAAATTTGGATGATTTTCAGGTTCCATGTGAAGTTTTCGGGGGAGTATACCCACTTCTACATCTACGTATATCTACGGAATCCTACATGCACCACTCCTGTTGCAAAAGGTGGTCCATGCAGGTGCCGAGGCTACTTGAAGACTCGCGTCTAGAAAATGGCGATTTCCCCAACGAAGAGTGAGGATGACCCTTTAAATATCGACCAGGAAAGAATTCATCAGATTGTTTGGATATGTTTAGATGTTGAGTTAAAGAATCAAACGAGGCAATGTCAGACCTAAAACTTTTGTGAGTCTGGTGTAAGCTGGCGTCTGAGTACCTCTCTCACACTAGGGTCCAGCAGCCACCCCTCCAAACCGGCATTCTGCTTCCAAGGATCTTGATGGCATAAGGCCTTTCTCCAAGAACCTGCGCGTGTCCACGATGTGTTAACACCACACTGTTGGGAGGGAAAAGCCCAAATAAGGAACTCACCAGGTGGATGCTTAAAGGATGGTAACAGTCTGCAGTATCCTTGCGTATATATAATTAAACTTGGGTGGGAAAAAAGGGCCTTGTGAATAAGAATATCACCATATTATCATGTATTTTCACTTACCTACGTATTGAACTCATCAGCAACAAAACCTACTTGGTTAGGTTATCTCAGGTACCTAGTGTCTCAATTTTACCACCAGCAAAACGTTCAATTTGTCACCTGGCCCTGAAAGTTTGGTGGCAAACATTCAACGGATGCTCGCCTCAACTAATTCGTTGTAGGCTAAGGTTTCCTTTTGATCTAATCCTTGGATGCACAGGATGTCGCCACTCAATTCTATGCCATTGACATATTCCTCAAACATGACTGAACATTCACTTCCCATTGTCATCCGTGATTATTGAGTCTGAATTTCATTGTTTAACTGCATTCTCACGGAGTCCAAGATTCTTTCCTGCAACATGGACACAGTGAAATTGAATTGAACATCCACTTGCGAATGTACAGTATACCCCATAGAACCCCTTTTTATGGTGACAAACCTGGGGTACAATGGGGTACATATGTGTTGCCTAAGTTGTCGCCATTTAGAGAACAGAGATGCATGACCTAGATCACCCACGAGCAGCATCTTGGTTTAAAAGCCTCCTATAAAAACCCATTGGTCATTGCATACCCAAACGCCCGCCAGCCCAACCACAAGAACATGAAAAACACAAGCTCATGCCATCTATGGAATTGAGGGACATTACTTTAGTACAAGCATGACTTCTACCTCAAAAAGTAGCTTCCAAAGAGCAAACGTCCTTCATTTGAGTAGCAATTCAAAAGGGGATCATTCAACGCGTGATCAAAATCCGGCATGCTCCGCCATCAAGATGTCCTTTGCAATATGGCCATCATACATGATGTTCGTTAAAAATAGCCTATCGTTTCAGGTTTATTGGCAGCCAAGTATCTGCCGGTCAACGCCTTTAGCTTCTCCTCGCTGAAAGCCACATTTCATGTGCTTCCACGGAAGAAACATACATCGGGCATCACTAGGCATCACACTGAACCAAACAACACTACAAACACACTTACGGTACATCATCTTACGTTAATCACTAAATAATCACAAAATTATTCACAATATTGTTTTACACCATTTCATGAGATCACACAAGATTCAAGTCAATTGAGATGATGCAACTGAAGGTAAGGGAATACGTACTAAATATGAATATCTTTTTTAATATATCTTACATATAGTATCATGTAAATAAATCTGAAAATATATATAAATATAAATCTATTTATCATGTCTTTGGGTTTGTTGAAGCCATGGAAAGCTTTGAAAAATTGCCCTTCAATCGATCCATGGAACTCTTCAGTCGTCACTTTTTTAAAACGGTAGGTATTTGCAACATTTTTGTTAGCGATCTGCAACATTTGAATGAATAAATCCAGAAACAAGATTAAAGAAAACTTAAATGGAAAAAAGGTATCTTTATATTCTAAAAGTAATATGTAGTATAGAAATGTGCACGTGGAAAATAGTAAATAAAGTCAACTATCAACAAATGGCAGTCACCGTGCACCTGATGTTCCAGGAGGAGCTTCTTCACACGTTCCTCGGTGACAGCTATGGCTGTCAACATATTCCAAACCATCAAACGTAGGGTCCAAATGCACTCGGTTGAAATGCCACAGGTGCTTATTTAACCAAAAAAAACAGACAATTTGTATTGAGATCTTTAGATCTTTAGTGTATGATATGCAATCTGGCTAGGTTTTTTGCCTGTTTTCCTTATTTAATTGGATCCCCAGTCATTCAATTTCAAGGGGGTTGCGTGTTGATCCACCAAGATTCATATTGCTGATCCACGACTTCACGTGTTTCCCGGTCAATGAGCTGTCCAGTCGCCTCGCCTGGGGTCACAGCGAAACATTATGTGAGGTTGTATCTCACATGACTCACATGATCTACGCTCCCTAAAACTAACCGTTTGCCCCTGAAAATAGGCCGGCCGGGACCCAAAAGGAAACGATCGTATTCCAACCATCCATTTTCAGGTGCAAACTGTTAGTCTCAGGGAGGGCAATCTGGCCAAATTATATTTCATCAACCTAGATTTCCATGAAATAACGAGATTTCCCTTGCTAAACCAAATTTTGAATTTGGGGTGAGGTCATGTGAGGTCGCTATATTTTGACCAGATCTAATCTACAAAAAGGAACGTCTTTGCTTGGAGAAACCATGGATCTTACAGATTCTTGATGGGTCTTGTAGCTTAGGATGTATCAAAGTCTCTGCATGTTGAGCTCTATGGTTTGAGATGCCACCATTGAAGTCCTCACACAATTTTCAACCTTTAGGTTCAACACCCATGGCTGGCATTGAGCTTCGATTCCCATAGATTTATTCAAGAGTTCATCACGCAAAATGGTCAATGTCCATGTTTTTTTCATGAAGCCAGCACCCAGTTGCCGAATGGCAGCCTGTAAACATTTATAGGCATTCATCCATGAAACATCGCATATCCAATCTAAGTGTGTATGTCCTTTCCGAATGATTTTGCGAAGTTTTGCTGCTTGCCTTTTTTGGGGTAGCAAGCTTGGCCAAGGTACTGTAGGGCTTGTAAAATTGAGAACTCGCATCATTCTGACCAAAATTCAATAACCCAATCTTGTCCGACATGCCGTAGTTTGCCACCATTGCCTCAGTAAAGACAGAAACATGCGGTATCTCAACCAGTTGAAGATTCACCAACTTGGAACCCAAGGATGGAGAGGTCAATTTTGATGTACCTATATGGATTGTGTTGGCAAATGCAGATGTTTAAAATGATTCTCTTTGGTCTTTGAGTCTTTGGGTGGATGATTGCATTCAGGTCATTGAAGCCAAAGGAGTACTTATGCATTTAGCCTCTTTAGACATTCTGTAATCTGCAGCCAAGCTGACGTGGGCCATTTTTGTGACCTGAGCAAAAGAGTGGATAAATAACATCAAAAATTAATGCAGTCATGGCAGTTCTACCAGGAAACGAAACCTGATTTGGGTGATCATGGATCCTAGGATGTCTGCAGTCTGAGTTTCATGGTGTGCCTATTAATTGCAGCAAAACAACTATCTAAAGTCATGATTATACGAAAAAAAGCGTAGATACTATGTATTTTCTAAAAAAAAAATCATGCGTCTCACCTGGAAAATATACCAGTTTTGCCCACTCCACAGTATACACCCATAAAAAGCCCATTGATCTCCCCCTGACTGCAGAAACCATCCTTCCCTCGTTGCGGTAACCTTGTCCAAGTCATCGGATGCTCCAGTGGAGATCTTGCCCACGAAGAGCTCTTCTGCTGCACGGCCCCCCAAGGCAACGGCCTCAAATTGCATCTTTGGTTTTGGGAGGTCTCTTGGCGTAGAAGTGTCCAACACTATTATAATGACAGATCCCCAAATGGATGGATGGTGTTGTCTTAAGTCATTCCGTGCTGGAAATAAATGTTAACACAGTAGCACAAAATCATGTGATACATGAAGATTATTATATTTACACATCCTTGTTGTTGGCCAACAATTCCAAAATAAATTGACATTCATTCAAAATTGAGAAGCTCAAGTTTTTAAGCTTTAATCAGGAGACCGGCGACATGGATGGATATGGAAATGTTGGAGAAGACTTAGGACCATTCCCCAAAGCACTGCCTTTTGGAGCTTTCTTGAAAGAATGTCTCATAACATCGCATAAATAATGATCTACCTTAAGGTCAAAATAGATGGCACAAATACCAAAAGGTATAGGTTAGTAAAGGGTCCTTATAAACCAATATGTAGGGACTGTACCATCTACTTTTCAATTACTGTATCTCCTTTGGACACTTGGGTGGTCCGGTGGCAACTCAGATCCACCTCTTAAAAAAACACTCACAGCCCAGTCACAATTTTGTCCAAAATTGCCTCCTGCCATGGCGATCAGCGAAGCATTTGAAACACAATTTGTATGTGAGACATGTGCATTGGATCCATTTGCCCTCCTGTTACAACACTTGGGGTTGTTGCGTGGGGTCTCAAAAGGTACCTTCAAATCATCCAACCCAAAAGGTACATCATTGAATCATCCAACCATAGGGGTGCTGGGTTGCGTCACAAAAAAGGTTTTAAAACATGCCCACTCAGCGCAACACCTCTCAAACTACATTTCAAATGTTCAATGGTTATACCGTATATAAAGTCTATACCTATATCCCTCCAAAAATTGACCAAAAATCATTGACAAGCAGTTTCAGCTTAAAGAATGCCACTCATGCCACTCCTTAGAGAACAAGCTCATCTCTGCAGGAAGGTATTGAGCAAAACCCAATGCACCACTGGACCGAGGTTGAATAGAGACCTGCGTTTTTTGCTGCATGAGCAATCCTTCCAGAAAGTTGAATTCTAAATAGGAGATCGGATAATCCAATACCCAAAAAAAAAGGAGTGTTGAGCAAGCTCAATAAATGATATGTTTCTTTTTTGGGTGGGGGGAAGCATCAAAGCAACAGGAGAGAGGAACAACTTTTGAGACAAAAACATGAATCTGATCAAGGAAACAAGAAAACACGCTTTTAAATACTGTATGACATTCTGTGCAAATATATAAATCTGGTGGACTGTTAAGAGGAACTCTGGAATGTGGACCTCCATACTTTTTTTGGAATTTCGGAATCCAAAACCAGCCTTCAGCAATGGATCTGCATGTTCCAGGAACCAACCTGCACCATTGATCATACCGAACCGTCAAACTTCGCATGAAACATCTTCTCAGGTTTGAGGCTTTTGGCACCTATAGGCTACCCTGTGTGTCTTGTAAACCGTTACCAGATTGACAAACAAAAACAAAGGCGCAACGGCACAAAAGCACCTTCTGTTGAGGGTTTCTTTACTCACATCATCGTGCAGCTTGTCAAAGTCTATCCGAAGCCATACTTCCCATGGTCAGTCACAGAGTTTCCATGCCAAATCGATGACACACTCCCAAGCACCTGCCACTGCATGACCAGACTCATGAATTGCCACAGTTCGCTTATCGTCTGCACTCCTCGGCACACAGGAATCATTTGTTGGATCACGAAGGACTCACAAGTGCACACATGTTTGCATCTGCACGACGTTGGCAAGGCATCTTCTGAACGAATATCTCAGGGCTTGTGGAACTATCCCAACATCTTCCGTAACCCGAGTGCCACTAGATCGGATAAGGCACATGAGGCTGTTGTTCCTCGGTGCATGGTCGCACATGCGAAATCGCAGAGCAGTTAGCCCATGGCTACAATGATTAGGCTAGTCAATCTATTCAAGTAGCCTTGTATGTAACCTGAACATGCATTCATAGTTTTATAGTAAATAGAAGAAATGATCCACAACTTCTACTATTCTAAAAAAACCAAGCGACCCAGCTGGCCAAATACTTTTAGTATGTATTTTATGAGAGCTTGAGGCTCGCTTCCCTTGTCCATGCTTGTGAATTGCCAACGAAAATGTTCATGGTATATGTATGAAACACAGTGCAAAAGAAATGCTGCCCATCTTATTCTTCCACAACTGTGCATATACATATTTACATTCATTGCCACACTTCATTACTAAGATATAAAGAAAATATAAAGTTATAAATTTACGCATAAGTATCATAGTTTCATTACGTCTTATCGATTCGTAGCACATTTTTTTGGAAATCCTGCAAGTCACTGATTCATGGGGCACCTCTTGGTGTCCCATTTTGCCATGGTTCTTAGGCAATCCACCGATCACCCGCTCGGTAGCCCGTTCGAAATCATCCATGGACACGGCGGTGGCACCACGGCGAGCTGCGAATATGGCAGCCTGGCGAGCTGCTAAGATAGGATTCGCTGGGATTGGTATATTTTACTACAAAATTTCATGGTATTTTTTGCCATGTTTTTTTTCATCACAAGTTACCATACGATCCATACCTACATTCATGGATCTTGATGGTCAAATGTAGGGAAATATACTAGTCCCATGGATGCTATCGGTAAAGTGGCTTGCCAGCATTTTTTCCCCGGTCCTCATTGCAAACATTGGCAATGTCAGCACCCGCAAATCCAGGAGTCAATGCAGCCATCCTCTTGGACACATCTTCGTGCTTGAGATCGGTCCTGCAGGAGATCCATCCGATTATACTGGGATGTCCTGCTGGTACTTAGTAAATGGTTTATAACCCCTACATAATCAGGTTGTAAGTCCTGTAAAGAGGGTATATCCCAACCTGCTATCTAATTACTAACTTCCATGGACACCCTAGTGTTTAAAGGTTTGAAAACATACCAACCAAAAGAGAAACTATTGAAGGAATTTCTGCATATATAAAAGTAATGCTACCAATCAAAAAATATACATGCATATAATGCAGTATGTGTATGCAACCTTAATGACAAAATACGTGAATATTTGAACATGCAACAATATAAAACATGGGTTCAAAATCTCGAAACAAGTTGTCTGCAAACCAACAAGTGCCTCACTGCTTCACCAGAAGGCAGCCCTCCATACTTTGCAACACAAAAAAGACATTGCTGTTGATGCTGTTGAATCATTCATGGTGTTGGCAGTCATTCATCCCAGAAAAAAAGTTGAGAGGAAGATGTGATAAGCTCCTCCAAAGTTCGTTTATCCTATTAGTCATTCCGTTGGCCAGGGCAAAGGATCAAGCTGCTCTTGTAACGGGTGATGTATGTACCTACATTAACAAATAGAAGGAAACTTTGCGGAAAGGACTTCCACAATCGCAACGCTAAGGGTACGTCATTCACATGCATCAACATCTGCTGGCCAAACAGGAGAAACCTTCGCCAAAAAAGGGCTGCTTTCAAAAATAGAACATGATTGAGACCAGCCAGCCAAACTTAGCCTATTAAAAAAAACACAGTAAGTAGAGTTGGGGTAGACATCTATACTTACATCTCATCTGCTAGACCATTACCCTTCCTCCATAATAATCATGCAAGTCCAAAATGGGTCTCTCCATACTTACCTATCAATTATAACCAGTTTCCACTTCCATGATGGGAGGAAGAGTAACCATCTATCATCCATAGCCCCCCAATAAATCACATCTCTCTCACTCACTCTGTTGGATGTGAAGCCAAGCAACTCTAATGTCAGTGGCTTCAAATGGACCATGTAGATCTTTTCTCTCTCAGCCATATCCGGCCTTGGCCACAGATTTCAATCAAAGGTCGTTGATTTTTGTTGCACCCTGTGGGAATGTAAGCAATAATATGGATTCAGAATGTTCTGACCTCTATGATTTCATATGATTATTGTCAGGTCTTTCTAGAAATCTGCAGATCAACATGCCAAGCTGGTGATTTTAAATCAATCTTTTACCCCAAACAGTTGGGCATAAAATCAGCCCCCCCAAAAAAACAGGGAAACCATTGTTGAGAAATTTGGGCAACGCTTGGATCCAACGATTCAACTCATCTAGCGGTTCTCAGGGAGTAAACAAACCTCTTGTGGAGGTTTGTTCCATCAAAGAAGCAAAGGTAGAAATGATGACAACGGGAAATCAACAACATTTTGTAGGAAAAATCTTAGTACTGCAACTGGCAGCAAATTCTAAGAAACTTTGAAACTGTCCAAAAATATATTAGATCAATCACTTGGACTCGTGATGCCAGCTTCGCCTACAAAGTGCTGACCTTTACCAAACCAGAAACATGTTTGAATGCATAATTACGTACATACAAATGTATATAAAATCAACAAATACGATTAAATACGTATAGACACAAATGCGGTTGAAAAAACTTGTAGCGTCACTATTGATTGTCATCGATGCCATCTTCTGTTGTTTGAATGTCGTAGAACCGGCCACCAAAAGAAATAACGAAACCTTTTCCCTTCATCAAGATCATGCAACCGATCGATGGCAATCTGTCGATCAAAGCCTTGGCTTTGCGAAATCAGAAGGGATTCTAAGGACATCCATGTACCAACCACATATGGCTTTTGCATCAAAAGACTCTCAACTTAACGACATAACAGCCAGTGCACCTGGATGCATAATCAAGAAAGGTGTTTATTTGCAGCTACATGTCCCCATCTTACCTGTGGACAGCCCCCCCCCGAATGGTATCTCCGATGTATCCAACACTGGTACTGGTAGAGGTGCCACTAGTGGTCGTGGTAGTCGTAGTACTAATACTAGGACTAGTGACTAGTACTTGTTGTTGCTGTTGTTGTTTGTGCAAAAAATGCTTAAAGGCGTAAGTATACCCTAGCCCTACAACCACCAATTACGTATATTGTTGATTTTCAGCGCAAGCGCAGTCAGTGAATACCTTACACTTGTCTCACAGAGCTTTGCACGCAAGGAGCAACAGGACAAAACCAATCAGACTCTTCAGCACATGTTAAAGAATCCTTCAGAATGCAAACACCACCTATATATTCACATAAATTTCTATTCAAATATATATATATATGTATATATATAAATATACATGTATACTCAAATATAAAAAACATAAACATACACATACATATTTTTGTTTAAATATCATGGTTGCAACTCCTCGTACGGAGATGGTCCTCCTATTCTTCAGAAATCTTTTGCTGGATCTCAATGGCATATGGCCGCCAATCGAACCCATTACTATACCCTGTCGTTTGTAACAAACAAAGCCTAACTTTATATATGTAATATCGCTCAAGGGCTTGCACTTTGCAAAACTGGGACAGTATAGATAACAAAACCTCCTTTGGACAGTTGGGGGCAGTTGGGGTGAGGCTCCCCAAAAATCAGAAGGCGTTTCAGCTGAGGCTAATGATTCAAAGACCCTTTTCTTGTGTTTGTTTTCCTGGCTTCCTGAATGCATGAATCATCAAAAAACATCGTTCATCAAAACCATCCTTCAATCTGTATACAGTGTCTCCAACCAAAAAAAACACATCCGCCTCTCACTAAATACATTTCCTATGAGGCCAGCCAGTCGGGCAGTCCATTCAAGGGACGGCCCGGTCGTAGTAAGGCGTTGTCCAAAATGTCCACACGGTTGGTACCGGCCAAGACCACTACCCCAGTGGAAGAGCCAAAACCATCCATCTCGACTAACATTTGATTCCTTGCAGTGGCTCACTGTGTTGAATTGATGGTTAAAGGCTTTTGAATTGGTGGAGTACATGTAGCCAAGGTATATAGAGGTGTAGCTTGTTTTCGTTTTCTTGGTGTGTGAATTATTATGTCAAAATATGCCGCATAGTTTCGAGTACATGTGTGAGTGTACTGCTGTTGGAAAAAGATTCAGGGGTCCAGTCAAGGTGAATTCACATCTGCATTGCCATCCAATTGTTTCACATCAATAAATTCAGTCAAACCAGTCATATACATCTCACCTCTCACACATAATTAGCAGCTGCTGTAACACATTGGCAAAAGGCAGGAACCAGCACAGGTCTTCCGGATCAACAAAGCAAACTCATCCAAACCAATTGATGATCAAGCTGCTTTCATCTAGGTAGATTGTTAGTCTAACAATCTACTCCGTACACAAATAACACGCACTTGAGCACAGATTTGGTGATACCCTCCTCCCAGTTAACTCATGTTAACTCTTGGGTCCCTGGAGGGTCCATCTTGGTTTACTGGTAGGACTCCGCAAGTCATTTTTTTGTGGGGTGTCGTCTGAGCCATCCACAACTTGCCAAGCTACAGGGTGCTCTCTCGCTCATCGTTGCCTGCAGTTTCACATATATGCCAATGTCATGTCATGTGCGTATGGATTTGAATGTATGTGCGAAGAAGCCAATTCTCTATATATTCTAGTTACAAACATAACATGACACGTAAATGCATGTATCTTTACAACTTATAACCCATGACAATGTATATATAGCGAACGACAAATACTTAGAACATGTTTTTGAAAAATTTCCCAGATATCATATGTTTGAGGTCTCCACAGTTAGAACATTATACTTAGAACATCTATGATTCATGATATCTGGGAATGTTTCCAAAACATGAATAAGCATTTGGTGTTTGTTTTTGGAGGACCCCAATAAAAATCAGGTACCGATTTGGACCCTTCCGGAGTGAGCTTGCAATTTCCATCTTGGAAATCTCCCAAAGTTGATTGTGCTTTACAAACATGGCGTCATAGGTGAATGAAATCTAGTATCTGGTTGCTAAATTGGTTCTAAGTATTTGTCGGTCGCTATCTAGTGTATAAGTGCCTCAATGGTACTGGTATGATTGAATTTTTGGCATGCAAAATCCTGTGGAAACAATAGTCATGGTAAGCCATCTCAATCATTTATCATCAGCAGTGAGGTCGATGCTGTTTCTTCCCACTCTTTAAGTCTTTCGGATGACTTAAGTCATCTCAAGTTGACAATCAGAAACACCAAACAAAAATCAAAACAGCACCGCTGGTAAGAGAATTGCCAAGTATGCGCAAGGCCCATGTACAGTATATGATTAACATTGATTAACCATTAGTTTTTTATAGGAAGAAAAGCAAAGGAGCTAGACATCTGCAACTTACACCATGTCAACTCTCATTAGGCCTCCTGTGAAGCCGCCCTTGCCGCGTTTGCGGCCAATGGCATCGATCTCGTCGATGAAAATGATAGAAGGAGCCTCGAACGGTCGAGGCCAGGTGGAGTGGGTCCGGACGGACCCACCAACCCTTCCTGCCACAAGCTTATATCAAAGTCTCGGATGGAGCCTACTTTCCACTTCCATGATTATGGGAAGAGTAAGAGACCTTGCTCTACCGACATTGCTTGACATTTTGTTCAGTGGAATCAGATTCATAAAGCACACATGCAGCATGTGGCACAAAGGATCTTCTTTCGGGAAAATCATCAGTTGAAGGTACTGATCGCGGACAAAAACGTTGCAACATGCAGTTGTTGTATGTCGTTGTATTGAAGGGATCTGATGGAAGGTTTCCTTCCTCCTGCATCGCCATCTCTGTCAGTACACTGCAGTGGCAATGCGCAATTTGGGATTGTTGGAGCGCTTGCCAAACGATCTTGGAAACAGCTTTCAATATACATAGACCACGTCAAGATAGCAGAGTTAGATTTAAATTGCATTGACTATGTCCAACCTAATGTTAATTACCATATATTGTACTTGTAGAACATATAACCGCCTCCAAATCCTGAAGCAAAAGTTAAGCACTGGTGATTCCTCATCAAATTTACAGCTTGGCCAAAGGTGCTGAATCGCGAGCTTGCTTAAAAAGGTCTCGCACGCGAGAAGCACCAACCTTGGTGCGATTTTCGAATCCCCCCGCCCCAAAGAAAACATCAATCAGCAAGGAAAAAGATTCACAAATGATTGCCCCCAAAAAAAAGATCTCAAAATTCGAAAGGTATTCACGTCGACATTAGTGGCACTAGCTGATGGTTCCGGTGGGTTTCCACTCAGCGGTTTGGGGGAGATCTTTTTAGCCTCGCAGCTCCGACGTACATCTCGACAAAGTCCGAACCACTCCTCAGCCCGTTGACAGTATACAAAAACTGTGGATAGGTAAACAACAGAAGTTGCAATCAATGATGGAATATGGTCTGAAATATCTGAACAATTGTGCTAACTAATGTTTCTGATTGGAGTACTCTTAAATGTTCTGGCAAACATGAGACAGGTTACCCGAACCCTCCAACCACAAATCAAGTCGCAAGTGGACAAAAATGCTAAACACATGACAGTTATCCTTTTGTGCCTGACACTTTCGGGGATAAAATGATCCAAACACTTCATGAATTTTCATGAGGTTCTGTTGTAGCAGGAGACACAACTTCCCATGCGCGTGAAGAGACTGTCACATCACACATCATCACACTCCATGACTCCATGGTGGCAAATAAACATCTATAATATACTCGATGACGTAGTGCGCGCCCAAGTGCAAGAGATGAAATACTCGAGTTCTCTCTCTCTCTCTATATATAAATATATAAATCATGTTGTAACATATACATACATACTAGTTCGGGCATCAATTCACTGTACGTACCAGCAACAGCTACCAAGTTGCATGGAATAAAACGGGCAATCTGCCTCTCCAGCCACCGCCTCGCGTCGACATGTAACGTGACCACTGGTCCATGGATCAATTGATACACCTCATATTCCCAGGGAAATTGCTTAGGAATCTACATTTGGACATACAAGAAGTTGCAAAAGGATCTCTGACATCTTAACTATTTGCGGAGGTATATGAGGTATTAGGGTATTGCGGTATTCCTTCAATTTTGCACAGCTGTTTGTGCCGGATGCTTTTGGTATTAGGTCTGCCATGTTTGTCAGTAACCTCGACACTATGAGCGTAGGAGCGTTAACATCTGGATGTACAAAAGCGCCCACATACGGAAAGAACATGCACCAATAAACAAGTATATCGAGGGCAAAAAGCGCGTATAAAAGCGTGCATGGCATGTTACAGAAGCAAAACACTTCAAAAAATATTTGTTCGATTGACTCAAGACAAATGCCGTGGCCTGGCTACAATGTTCTATTGCATGTGCAAACATATGCACAAGACATGCCCAACACACCCCATGAATATGTTAATAGAAGCTTTCAGAAATATCATCCCATATCTAGAAAATGTAATTTACATCTTCAGGCCAACTATGGCCAAATCACCTACAGTAGTTATACAGAACTGATACATGTTTCCTTGGATTCTTTGACCGCACCATGTCCTCAGCCGACCTTGGCCAAGAGGGTCTTACCAGTGCCAGGTGGTCCCACAAACAAACCACCTCAGGTCTCGAAAAGATTACGACCATGCAGGGGTGGAAGCCAATCTTGGAATTGGTCAAGTCGTAAGAACAGACACATACCTATATGCATATCATATAAATTAAAACATACAAAATACACACACACACACACCCAAAAACAAAATATCATAGTGATATCATAGTCATTCTCAATATAGTTCCCGTCTTTTATCAAATGCTCTGTCATTTTTCCTGCAGTGTCGTCAACCCAAGATAGGACTCATAAAGGAGGGTTGCTCCATCACCGCTTGGGGTGTGGGCGGCCCTGACAATATCCGAGAATATCATCAAAATAACATCACATGTCAAATTTCTAGATATTAGCTGCACCCAGGCTCTAGTTGATTACATCTATATAGTTCTATAAGGAATGATACTGCACACTCCTCGAAGATTTCACAGAACATACCGGATCATGAGGGAACTGCTTTGCCCTATAAAAACAGTCCATAAACGGAGTGCAACAGCGGGTCAATTTGCTAAAACAACAAATGATGGGTTATGCCATGATGCCCGTTTTTAATCACAAAAAACTACACCTATACATGTTGCGGCGACCGTACCAACATCATGTACACAAAATCATCAAAATCTTAAAAAAATATCAACAAAATAAACAAAACACATTTAATTTGTTTTACCCACCTAACTTAACCATCAAAAAAAAAGCATACCTTTCAAGGTATCCCACGGGTTTACCCCGAACACACCACCGGATTGCTGGCTGCTTCCAGGCACCTTTAGGGACTCGTGCCCCGAGTTTCTCATATTTGCCTGGACTCTTCAAGAAATCCACAAATTCCACCACCTCTGCCTGGTGGTTTCGTTTGTTTTTTGTTTTGAAGCAAAAAAAACACAGCATGGTTGATTTTTTTTTGTTGGGGGGATGGGGTGTGGAAATTTTGATGAAACATGTGGAGGTGATATATAGAATGAGATGGAACAAGATGGAACAACGTGTGTTTCATTTTAGCATTATCAAGTATGATAAGTCCAAGTCTTTGATACCGTCTTGGATGAATCTGTAATATTCTGTAATATCATGATTACAACAAACGTTAAAAGCAAAAACAGGTGAAGGTATATATTCCATGGTGCACTAGACAGTTGTATTCAAACGTTGGCCCATGGTCCCTCAATGAGATCAGCCCCATGGGTTTGCAACATCAACACCTGGGGTAAAAGGTTACCCTCCCTGAAACAGCTCGTCCATTCCATTTAGAAACGACTATCTTTTCAGGTGCTACTGTTGATGGAAGAAATACCAAACAACCACCTGGGATGTATGAAACCTTGTAAAAAATGGGATAAACTACCTATCAACTATTATCGACTGGTGCAGGATTTCTGAACCATCAACAGTATGTCTCTTAGTTTCAGGGAGGGATTTTTATTTTCACGTGTCATGAGTTCCCATGGCCTTGGCTTGCTCCAGGCCAGCCACATCCGCGAACTTCGTTGTAGACTTGAGATCCTGCCCAGTGGATGATTTCAAACCACCACCAGCACCACAAAAACCACAGGAATCGTCAAGGTCTTTCGATTCAATCTACCTGGTATGTGTAGGGAAACATAAATATGACCTGGCCTAAACCAATTTGCCCTGCTCAGCGGGGGTCTTCAAATATCATTGAATATTGAATGATGCAAGTTTCCTTACCCTGAACGTGCATGTGGCAGTGCTTCCTTGAACATATCAATGTGTTTCTACACGCTCTTCCAAGACAAAGTGCAGTAGGTGCTCTTTCAGTTTACGGGTTTCCACTCTCAAAACTGCTAAAGGTGGCAGTTGTCATTTTTGGTTTGCCGCCGGGCGTTGCCTTCTTTCCGGACGGAAACGCCTGGGAACGGGACATTTCAACATCAAAGACTGAAAACGGAGATTCACTCCAGGTCCACTGCACATTCAGCTGACAAATCCTCAGATACAATGACACCAGCAAGCCCAAAGCTTGCACCGTACCTATTTGCAATTTATTTGTGAGTTATCGTCAGTTACCTCCCCACAAATGCCTTACCGATGCTGAAGACATTGCGGCCGCCGGGGCCACCAGCACCCGGCATACCACCTCCAATACTCCTGGAGCTACGACCCCCAGTGAGATACAGCTTCCACAGGCGTGGATGCTACGAGGATTGACAATGATTGAATACAAGACCTGGAGAAGAGACACTGTAGCATTCAGCAAAGCACTCCTGCTCACCAAGAACAAGGGGATAAGGAAGAGTAGTGAAGGCACATATGGAAGGAGCTCATTCAAATAGTCTGTCCTTGGCAGCAACGTAAAAAGCCACCCATGAGAACATGTTCCAGCATCTTCCAATAAAAACAACTCATGCAGGATCATCTGAAAGCAGGCGACTCCAACACAGCTTTGCTATATTACTTCATCTCGGCCGCTGTGTTCCCTTGATTCGCATGCAATTTTATTCAAATAAAACCGGCTGCTGAATCTGATATATGACAATTGTAAACGCACAGGGCAAGCAGGCACGTGCTTGATTTAGCTTCCTTACTGTCTCAAGCCCAGCAACTCGTTGATGTATTGCACCGGGATGTGTTCCATCGCCGCAATACCCAGTTCATTTTGGACATTCCTGTGTCGGGATTGACCAATCTGGAGGTCGTCAAAGGCCAATCATAAGGCAAAACTGACATACTTCAAAGATCGGCTCTTGACTGGGATGAATAAACCTAGCATTTGTCTGTACACCCTGGGATACATGCAAATTGCCAACCAAAGAATACAATAACCAACATCAAACCTCCCTGGTAAGCAACAACTAGGTGATTCAAGCCAATTCAAAAATAATAGTCAAAATGGGAATCTTCCCCAAAAATAAAAATTATTTGAAACCACCATGACCTAGACAATTTACTGTCTTTTTAGTGATGGCTGCAACATGGTGATGCTTGTTCTGTTGTTGTGGCAGATCAAATTCCAAAGCTACAGCCAGGTAGCTCGAGCTTCTGTTCGAAGGCCTCTGCGCGTCCAAGGTTGATGGTGACCTTAGGTAATATCAAATGAATTCACTTTTGCGATCTTTCTTCGCTTCTCTGCCGGTGCTGCTGTGAAATACTATCCATTAACTATCTCATCTCCCAGGCGCATTCTCAGCTACAATCTCAGGCAAACAAATGGCCCCCAAAAACAAGGAAACGTAATGAAAGCCGCAGAGTCACCATTTGCTGTTGGGAAGATTGCGACTCTTTGCGTAGGAAAACGCGAGCCTGCACCTGGTTTACAATCCTCGGCTTGGCTATGTGGCATGGATGGATCATGACGGATCACACACGTTGAGATGAATCATCTCGTGATTTTCCTTGGCTTAACAAATCAAACAATTAATTGTAGCTGAAAATAACATGCCTGCATATCATGCTGCTTGCGTTTGCAGTACTGCTTGTCAATACCGCTCAATACAACTATTACAGCCAACAAAAGCAAATTTGAATCTAAACATACCAACTGTGAATGTCTACACACTTATCTTCAGAGTTTGCAACAAATATTGCAAAAAAAAAGAAACAACAATAATTTCTCTTCGAGCAAACATTGATCTTTGATGGAGGCACTGGATTTTCTCCACATTGCCCTTTGTCAAGTACTCCTTCAACATTTCTTGCATTGTCACCTGACAGGTGCTCCAAGGGGCTTCGATGTGATCACGGCCACAAGTGGTATTGTCAACACTGAGTTGGTGCATTGACCCGCTGACCCAACCGCTGGATAAAACCCGATCACAGTGAAATGTAAAAAACGAAATTGACGAATTGAAGATAAAGAAATATAAGATCAATAACATACAAATTACATTGATTGCTTCCTTCACCATGGTTCTTTGGTAAAAATCTTCCCTCCTCAACTCCGAACCATCATTGCATTGGGCGATTCAATCGAAAATTGAAGGCCTCCTGCGGGGCATCTTCATCTTCTCTCATGTTAAAATAGGCTGCCATGACCAAAGCACCTGCACAAACAGGTGCAGTTGGGGTATGTGATGACCCACCCCATTCCGTGTATCAGCCTCTGCGCAAAGCAAGGCATATGCATTGACGACTTCAAAACATGACAAAACTACGGGGGTTCATGTAACCTCTACAAGTCCTGAAAACATGCGCACCCATATTCTTCACCAAGCCTCACCCCTCTAGGAGCTCAGAAGCACTGGTATGACTCAATCACTACCTGTGAGTGTAGGAAACTAAGAATAATTACTACCATTTTATGGCATTTCCATCTCTACATCTTCATCCCCCTGGAAACACCTCCTGCTGCAACTCCCAATGCACGATTCCTTGCGCAGCACTTTTTCTGTGGAGAGTTGGTTGAATGGTGGTCAAAAGGAAACAGTGCATTCGAACCTTGTAGACATAATGTCTAATCAGTCTAATGTATGGCAAAACTAATGTGCATCTAATATAAAGAAATATGTACACAGTACACGCATGTATAAAATTGAAAACAAATAGAACAAACATGCTTAACTATTGGTAACATATTGTGATGAAAGCTTACTACCTGGTGTCTTTCTCCAGCAAAGAAAACCATGCCGGTAAAACTCTCTCAATTCACCTCCCTCACGCAGCCCCCTCTGCAAGGTCTCCCAGGTCTCCTTTGCTCTGTTTGACTGTCTTTGCTATCCTGATGACAACCATCAAGTGTTGACCCCACTGCCCGGAAGTTTGGTCTTGTGACCCCCATTGACTTGGTGTTCGGTGTTCATTCTTTTCATTCTTCTTGAAGTGTAAGGAGTATCCGGGAGTATCAGTGCTGTCAACATCACTAACACTCAGAGTAACTCTGATTGATCAACCGGCAAATATCTTGCAGTCCCGCTTGTCCCAAGTCCGGAGGGCCCTAATAAAAAAGTGCCAAGTGTATATACCTATATATATATATATATGTATACCGTCAGAACCTGAAAAGAATGAAGCTAAGAACTAGAAAAAACACCAATGTCAGAATGTGAATTATATGTATTAAATGCAAATTAAATCAAATGCATGCATGTGAATAGGACAAGTTGTAATTGTAATCACCATCATCATCACCACCATCATTATCAAACCCACCATCACCATCATCATCATCATCATCATCATCATCATCATCATATGATATATATGATGTGATACTGTTCACTGCTGGTGCTTTATAACTATAACAACTTTCGGTAAACCTCGCAATTCTACCAAGCATCCTTTCCAGGTTCTTTTCCTTTAGAGCTTGTGCCGGTTTCTTCTGCACCTTTCCCATCTTTGCCTAGCAAGGCGACGATGTTACATCATTAGTGTCATTCCTAACCCCCAATTAATCATGTCATATACAAATATCAAGAACAAGACGTTCAGGTAACGATATATAACTTGTAAGAATTTCAAGGCTTTTAATGCCTCTTTGATGCTGAATACTTGGTAAGTCCTACTTTTGCCATCCTTGCCTTCCGCCTTTCCTTCTGCCTTCGTCTCGGCCTCGGATTTTCAAAATCCTGGTTGAAATAGTGGGATTTAGCCGCATGTAATTCACACAAACATATCTTGAACCCCACCAAGAAAAAGCCAATGAATGCATCTTCTGGAGTCTAAAGATCTAAAGGGTGTATTCAAATTAAATTGCAACGGTTGACTCTCTGATGACTGCCTTTCAAAGAAATTAATGCCCAAACACTACGTTTCCACAGATATATCACCTTCCTAAGATCTTCTTGTAGAAACGTTATGCCGTTTCACTAGTCTTGAAACAGGAATCTACAAGCATTCAAGTCATCAAGAGTGAATCTTGGAGTCCTAGATGTCCCTCCCCAAACCTCAAATTGGAAGTACCAAGTGACTGGAGTCTCCTTGGGACCCTTCCTCAGTCACTTTCAAAATGTTGAATGTTCAACAAGTGAGGTGACTTGGCAAAAAATAGCCATTCAGAGCATCAAAGAAAAACACAGCCTAGGAGAATTAAGACATGACAAATGGAAGCACATAGAACATGGAAGCACATCATTCCTGTGACATGAAAAATCATTCCAGGAAAAAGCAGGGGCCAGGCCACCCAAATATTTTAGACGCGGTCAGATCGAAACCTGTGATTCAACCATATCGTTTCTTGCTTATTGTTCCTCATCTAACACACCCAATAACAACCTGTTGTCAGCATCATCCACATATATTGCAATCTACCCACCCTCATCCCAAGAGTGTGACCCCAGTCACCTCCAAGAACATTTCCAAGAGTTAGCCTTCCAAATAAGTCAACCTTCATTGCACCCTTGTTACCCTGGTTGGAATGGTGACTGTGACAAGGGATTGAGCCATGAAATGAAGCTGAGAAACGAGTCCTTGGCAGTGGGTTCTGCTTCCTTGGCGTTTGGCATGGCTGTGATCATGATGCGTATTGGACAGGTCTGCCAAGGGTGCTGATCGGGAATTGATTGAACAAGTTCTCTGGGCGTACTCGTATGATCATATAGCCAGATTGGTTGCAAGTCCAGAGTTTTAGGCCCCTTTTTCACCGACTTTTTGCCTTCAAATTCTTCAATTCACTGGTGAGTTTGAAGGATTTACCATTAGAGTACCCCCATGTCTCTTCAAGTCTTCATCTTTTCGGATTCCTAACTCCTGACCTCAGCAATTTTCGGATTCACCTCTTTTTGTGAGGCCCCTCTGCAGCGAAGGTGCTGGTACTTCTTTCGGCCTCCAGGTTTCCAGCTGGTTGAATCTGGTCAAATAACATGGATTTAGATGAAATAATGACAAGCCCCTGTTTCGCATTCCAAAATAAATACGAATATAAATCAAAAATGACAGGTAAGTGCTTAATTTGGAGTGCCAGGTAAGCCAAATGACCGGTTGCTTGCTTCCAAACATCAAAAATGTAAAAGCTCCTTTCGCATGAAAACGTGCAATATGTATTTCAGAGAAGCAAAGATAGCAGTGTCTATCATTAAACACTATGAGCAATCAAAAGCAACACAATTATATTAAAAAGTCTCCAATGGAAAAAAAACACATTGAACAAAAACAACGTGAAAAATCGGGAAAGTTTCTAATTCAGAATGCCAAAGTTGTTTGGAAATAGCATATGCTTGATAAGCATACAGCATGTTATGATATATAAGATATATAAGATACGCAAGCATATGTACAGGGTCATATCCGTTAGACTTTGAAACACCAAGTCCGAGTTTCAAACGTCACATGATGCAGCTACCTACAGGACAGGACTATGAGGGAGAGAAGCCTCCCTAAATGTTGATAGCAGGTTCATACTGATCTATAATGACAAACACCTTGCGTTGTGTCCAAGTCACTTGCTGCCCTCCGCCGGTTTTGCTTCAGCCTGAGGAAACTGATTGTTCTGTTCGACTACAAGTTCTAAAAACAGATCAATATGACACTGTTAGGGTAAAGGTTGAGTACCAAACCACAAGTGCTGACTGGTTGGCGGTTTCAACCTATCAAAAAAATATTACTGTAGTCATCTGTAGTCAAAATGGGTTTCATCTTCCCCCTATTTTCGGGATGAAAACTATTTTCACCACCCCAGCTGAGATTTGACAAAAATCCTTATGTTGCATCCTCCACGAATCCTCCAACTCACAGCTGAAGCAGTATCAAAGGTCCGGACGCTTTCAGCTGTAGCACCCTTTGGCTTGCCCTGTCCCTGGGGCCATCAGGTGATAACACCCTGCTGTGGTGAATGTCGTTCAAACTTGGGATATCTTGGGATTGAAACCATGTTGCAACTATGTTTTTCAATATCAAATGATAGCATTTAATTATTACAAAATCTGCCAAGTATCCTCAAGGTGGAGGATACCCTTGAAGTCTGGGCCAAAGATCACGTACTTAATCCATCTGAAATACACCGTGAATGATCTTTAAGAATCTCTAACCTCTGATGATTCAACCCCCCCCAAAAAAAAAACATAAAAGTTTTGGGTTTTGGGGTGAGAAGCTCAATTAACAAGGCAAGGGAAACAAGTGGAAAGTAGGTCACTTCAGCAACTTAAGGAAGCATATGTGGCTTTTCAAGTGCCTTAAAGACAAGACAAGATGTGTGTCATCTGGAATCCTCAAAACTGGGTGGTTTCCCACGTTCACCGGCACCGGCACGTTTGACGACATTTCGGCGAAGCCCCAACGTTCCACCCAGCCTCGTAGAACTTACCAAAACCCTTGGGAGCGTCAGGTTTCCTGTCACCTTGGTGGTTTTAGATGCGCACGTAAAAAAAGGATCCATCAATCAATTGGATTTCACCACATTTGGTTGATTTTTCATATGGTAAATGTAGGTAAATTATTTACCAATCCCATAAATCCTATAGGGCCATCTTCTAACAGCACATATATACCTTACAAATGCAATTGCGAGCAGCTCGAAAATCGTAGGCCAAGCCTTCTGAGTCTCGCAGGTCGTGACCTGTTGATACTGTTGATTGGTTCAAAGATCCAGCGATCACCAGTTGAGGGAAAGGTAGTTTTTCCCATTATTGACAAGGTCTACATGCCAGGTGGTGCGGGATTGCTTCTATCAATAGTATGTATAGGTGAATGGCTGTACACAATCTCACGTCTTAGAAAGAACTTGCAAGCACCAAAAGTGTTAAGAGTTTATCAGCCTAATTCATGTCTATTCTTTAGAAGGTTTCTTCTTGTCTATTCTTTAGAAGTGAAAACTGCAGCTTAAGCAAGAAAAATTACATCAAAGCTTTTCAAATATTGGATCCCCATGAACCTTTTGAATTCATGTGGATATGGGGGGAAACATGTTGCCTGAAGTGTGACTACATGATCAATCACATATATTGATGGTCGCCTAAGTGTGAATTTGGGATCTGAAACCTCTGTCCACAAAATATATCAAAAAATGTTCAAAATATGCCATGTAAGTCATGGCACAGCATATGATGTAGATACACAAATTGAAGAGTTTGGATACAGTATGTAGCACCTCTGGAGAGTTGTGGCAAAAATCTGCCATCACATCTCATCTCGTGAAACAAAAATATGATTTTTAAAATGAAATGGCAATAGGCCAAGGCAAATATTGATCATAAACAAATGCTGTTTGGTAAAGCTAGGTCGTATCATCGGCATTACTAATATCAAACAGCACATCAAGTGAATGAGTAGTATGATAAAAACCATAGTTTAATGATTAATGACTACATTGAAACAATCATGAGGGCACATATTTCAAAACAGCAAAGTCTTTATATATAAATACAAAAAACAGTTCATAAGTGTTTCACATATGGCAGCTCCCCTCACTGCTAACCACCCCGAGCCCCTCGAAGGTACCTGAGAGTGGCCATGACCTGGCAACGACAAGGAGCTCATGGACGAAGAAAGTATCTACGTAGCCAGGATATTAAGCCAAAACATGTTTGAGAATCAATGGTTGTTTCAGTTTTATGTAGCTCTATTTTTTTTGCCAAAAGCAATTAAGTTCCAAGTTGTGAACATTTTTGGTGTGGTGGTGTGGGATAGAGGCAGTTGAAAGGGCAATCAATGAAGATGTGAAAATTGGTAAATAAAGGGTGCCTTTTTGGTGGTCATTCCCTCAATCACTCCAATTTCATCAATGGAACCATATTGGTATCGACGAAGGATAATGAACGATAGCTATTAGTAGCCGTAGCACGTAGATGTACGAAGTCTGGGGAAACCACAACGAGGGAAAGGAGCAATTCCTGAAGTCCAAAGACTCACCGCACTGGCAAAAAAACGCAAATCCATGGACAGGCCATATCGAAAAACATACCTACCTTACCTACTTTAAATCCCCCCAAGGGTCTGAAATTTGAGCACCCCAAAACCACCCAAAAACAATCAAAACCAGACCTGGAACCTGAAATTTGACACCCATGAAGGGTCTATAATCATGAAAAATAGGAAGCCAGTAAGGTTTTTGCGAGTCGCCTCGGTTTTTCGGATGCGCCTATCTGATGTCACCTGGTCTCCACGTGGGCGAGTTGCAACGCTAATCCCAAGCTCCAGCTAGCACTGGTGGCATTGCTGAATGGCCCAGGCAAGGACTTCACAGCAAGCATAGCGGTATTCGCCTCGATGCCAAAACCCACGGTAAGCAAAGTGAAAGTGTAGCAAAGGTCACTACACAACCAAAGTGCTTGATCTTCTTTGATGCCTGGATAGGTCGCAGCTAAGTCTCTGGAACTGCAAGCAACTTCGGCCAATTCCAGATACCTCTGAGGTGTCACCTCGGCCGAGTTGGCATCTGAAGACACCACTCCAGCATCCTCCAAACCATAGAAATAGAAGGAACAGCCCACAGGACGAATGGGGTTGCTGATATTCATGCCTGGACCCAGCCACACTTTGGCAAAGTCACATCTCTCTGAGGTGGCTTCAAAGTCACAGACCTCTTTGGGTCGAAGGAGTTGGGAGATGAGTTGCACACATGGCTCAGCACCAGCTGGAAACTCCGATGGAAAGCAAGGATTTTGCTCCACACCCGAGATGTTTGCTTGCTGCAAGATCTTCTTGCGTGCCGCCACCACGCCATAGCCCAAGAAGCTGTGCCCATAGATCTTCACCATACGTCCCACACCTGGCAAGGGCAACAGGCGAATGAATGCCTTCTGCCAGGCAGTCGTCTCAATGTCATCAGGCACCGTATAGGCAATCTGTGTTGAGGCTCCACCCAAATCCATCACCACGACAGTGCTTTCATTGGAATCTAACGTGCCCAACAAGCTGTTCACAGCAATCCACTGAAGCAAGCCTTCATCATCGCCCGTCATCACCTCTACCCCAGCATCTTTGAATCCATATTGCCTTACAATGATCCGGATCTTCTTCAGCAACATTTCAGCACGCTGACGCCCCAAGAGACGGAAACCTGCAGTAGCACGAATTGCTAGGGGTGTGGAGGCACGGAACTGTTCAGGTACGTTTTGGGCTGCATCCTCTAGCAGCGGAGACAAAAGCGCTGACAAGCATTCTGCATCAGAGCAGCTGGCAAGACCTGGTTTGTTCTCAGAATTCCTAGGATGTTTGGCATGGTCTCGGCAAAGTTGCACTTGGGAGAAACAATAGGTATGCATTCGAGTTCCTGTGCTACCTGCATCAATAACCACAACAAACGGTGGAATCTCCGACAGCTTCACATGAACACCCATGGAAGGAGAAAGTCCATAAAGGCAAGAGCCAAGGAAAACGCAAAGACTTAGGATGAGAAGGCTCAACTGTTGAATCCGGTTTGGTGGGCTTGTAAGCCCCGGTCCTGCAGCTTTCCAAGGCAACTGTCTGGGTGATTTGGTTACCTTCTCGTAGTCCTCCACCTTGGAGGTGTCGGGATCCCCGCGCTCATCCGAGATCTCTATCCAAGCCTTGTCTCGGTAAGTCAAGGTGGGAGGATAATCGGCCATGCCTTAGCTAAGTCGGAACTCATCTCAGCCATCTCCATTGCGGTAGCTGAGAAAGCATCCGTTCAAAGAAAGCACCTCTTTGTGCTAAAGCAGTCCCATCGCATCGGAAAGAAATACAGTCCGGAATTGAGCAGAGCAGCTATTTGTGGTTGCAAGATGTCGCAAGTGCCTGCACAATCCTATAGATATCTTAATAGTTCTATTGGTTCCATGTCCAATGACGCCCGGAAACACCATCCTACCACCAGGCAAAGATGCAGGTGCTGGGCTGATAGGGGCCCAGCCTGACGTGCTGCAGGAACACGTCGTACTTTGGAGAGCATGAGCCTGTTAAGGCCAAGTTGGATGCATCAACAATGCCTCCTTTGGAAACTCACTCATGATGAGGCAAAAAGGTGGCAGTTACACAGAATCTGATGTAGTTCAGCTACATCTGTTGTTAGAGCAAAGGCAGTCAATATAATCTGTACCATGTGCTTTCAGATCCCGCAATAAAAACTCTAAGGCCTGCGGGTCTACCACCCCCTCCGCGTTTCGTAGCTTCGAAGCATTTTTCATCAAAATGTTCTGCGCCAAAAGTATTTGACAAAGGTGAAACGAAACTGCCAGAAGTGCTGAATGAGTTGGCCAAAACTCAGACTTCATTGGTTATGAAGCACTTCTTATGTTCAGCACTCCTTATGCGAAAATGCTCTCAATGGCACCAGTGGTCTGAAAGAGGACATCCTTTCAAAGAGTGTGGAGGGAATCACCGTGGAATTGGGTTTTTTTTGGCCAGGCGGCCAGGTCAATGAAGGGCTGCGTAGGATAGAAATGATAAGAACCAGCGCGAAGCTAAGAGAGTTAACATGGATCTATAGTTTCTAGTTCACACTGATACTTGCCAGCCCACAACAGAAACATTGTCAGAATCGGTGTCCTCAATCACACGAGCAGCTCCAATATGTTGAAAAGATGAGCTAGAATTTATATTAAGCAATATAGAAGACAAATGTAATGTACTATGCAACCTCGGTAAGTCAAAAAAATAGATGTCCTCCCTTTTTTTCATCGTCTTCACCAACTTGAATTGAGGTTATTTTCAGGGGAGTTCCTGATAAATCAGTTTTCTGATGCATTTTTGCCAACCACTTCATCTACTGTAGGTCCACCCAATATGCCAACCACATCTACCAACAAAAAAAATGCTACCCTGCCAGCATCTTCCGAAACAAAGAACCAAAAAAATCCCCAAGAGTGTGTGTGTGCCATATATATATATATGGAAATATCTCCACCCCGCAAACCGTGTGGATGTCGCAAACGTCTGCTGCGTCAAACTGTCCTGGTTCTGAATCTCCATCCACAATTGGGCTCTGACCTTGGACATAGCACTCAGCAGCTCTTTGTTGCGTGGTGGCTGTAAACAATCATTGGAATCCTCAGCAAAGGATGGGTTTTTTCAGGTGAAGCGGTGAAGGTTGGGATGTTTTCAGGTGAAGCAGTTGAAATCCAATAAAAAATGCCTGGATTTTATGCATCAAACAGCCTGAAACATATGATAATACCGTATAGATACCTGATAACAAAAAAATCATGTACATCTGAAAAACTAATCATGATGCTGGAATTCTGGAAACCAAACCAGGGGCAAAGAAACATTTACTTAACTTCATTAACTTCAGTCTTGACGGCTGACAAGAAATGCAAATTTCATGTCAGTTTCATCCTGACCAAGCAACGACCTAGGAGATTCCTGGGGAAAACACGGGAGTAACGGGTGAGAGTGGAGACTCTCACCAAACCAAGGTTTTTCAGGAGGAACAACTCAACAAGACCCATATACTACAGTACATCTCAAAATGGTCCACTGTTTACCCATACTAAATGCATCTGGACATACGGACATAGCAATTCAACTGCCCTTTGGGCTATCAGGCTTCGTCTGGTAGTGCCCTAAAACACTGGAAATTGATGGAAATTTCTTATCATTTGATATTTTGTTCCTGCAATTTTTCATGAACTGCAAACAAAATCATACAAAATCCCAGCACCTCACCCAAGCTTTGTCAAAACCCAGAAGCAATCAACGTCAAAAGGATTTCATGGGTCAAGGACTGTTGCATCGAGTCCGTTCCAACACCCAGAGCATGGTTAAGCCAACGTAAGGCCTCGAAAGGAGACATCGTGACATCGCCCCAGGTGGTTTTTAAACCTACCACCAAATAAATGAAGGCCACCAAAGTACACTAATACTGGGGAAAAGGGAAAGAAATCCTCGCCAGTTAGTTGAGTGTGATGAATCTGCAGGAAGCAACTGACGTCAAATGTGAGTTATGAAGCTGGTGAGAATGGCAAGTCATGCAGTAGATCTGTGTCTGGCGTATTGTCTCCTTCGATGTTTGAGTGGGTTTGAAACGAGGAAGGGCCCATGGGTAGCACCCAAGCAAAATCATAATCTATCATAAGACATTGTTCAAGCTTGATCATAGCCTAAAAGTGACAGTTTGCATGTGACAACTCCTCCATTCAACATTAGTTATATTGGCTTATCAAAAGATCTATGAACACTTGATGGATTACGTATCTCCTTCTCCTAAAAATATTACACAAACACCATTGGCCATCTCAGCCTCTAAGCAAAGATCTTCTCCAAGGTTTCTCAATCCTGACTCTAAAGCACCTTAGGTGAAAAAACCAAAAGGAAATCTGGAGGACGGGTTTCGAGGTTTCGATGACGTCCTCCAGTGGGGGGAGTGGGGGTTGACAAAACCACAGTTGTTATATTCATACCCATAAGATGCATGTAGGGAATAGTCATACCTACATTTGGTTGATTTTTATGGTAAATGTAGGTAAATATACCATACATGGATCCTATGGGATACTTGAACTAATTTAGTGATCATCTGTTTCCATTTACATGTTTAGTTGAAGCAGGTCTGAGGATGAGTGTCGCATTAGGATGGCGCAAAATGTGGCAAAGGGGCATGGGCTGGATAGTTTGGGGGGAGTGCAATTTGGACAAAGAAAATATGTTGTTTGTACATTGTACTGCGTGATCAGAAAAGATCAAAAATGGCACACATTTGATTTTTGTACTGCTCATAGTGAGAACCACCTGTCTAGGATCATTGTAAAATGATCCTTCAGTTGGCAAGCAAGTTGTTTGGAGGAATGGAGGACCTGCTAAATCTTCTTCGCCTTTGGGTTTTGACGATCAAGTCCACCGTGCATGATGATATTCATCAGTTCAAACAAAGGGTTTGAGCTTCTCAGTTCCCCCCATCTAGCGGTGCACATGAACACTTTGTTCATATCATTCCTGATCCATTTTTCGACCTCCAAAACCTCCCACACTCAGCCAAGGAGCCTTGTTCCAACATCTCATTGGCGATGGACAAGCCCAAAGCGGGCTCCTTCGGATTCGTATTTAAGAACCTGGCGTGAGTGTGGTCCCCAAGACTCTCCCAAACAGGGGTGAGTCTTAACAGTCTTAACAAAAAACACCTGCTCAACAGGGCAATGTGTTCTGTTTCGGTGATTCAAACTTTTAGGATGAATTCAAGCAGTAGTGTCTCCTTAGATTTCTCAATGCTCGTGGAGCTACGAATTGATACACTGTGGATAGAAAATAATGAAAAGGCTTACAGTAAACCAAAAACACAACATCGAATTACAAGCTAACGGTAGAGACACATGCAGGTTGGCACATTGAAAACTGACATACTGTGCTGCGGGGAGCCTTCCTCTCTGCTGCTAAGAAACAAATACTCTGCGAGTTTTCTGTATTCAAACTTACCTCGGATCACAGCATATCTCTCTCAACTCATTGCAGGCATCATGGATGGTTGGATCCGTGGATTGTATACATTTGCGTCATGTATTGATACCTTACCTTTTCCTTGTATCCAAACATATTCTTGCGAAAAGATACAAGTGCAATCACACCGGATGCACTATGGGGCAATATTATTATGTAATGTTCCAAGTCAAAACAAAAGAACAGCAGAGCCTCTCAAAACGAAACTCCAATGAAAAAACAATGTGCTACATGCCCTCCAGGATACGAAAGAGGTACGTCACCTACGGGCTGTTTTGAAGGTCTTGGAGCATGGAGAAAAACATGTTGAAATACGGGTTACCTGGTTCACCAATGTGTCAGGAGATATTAGGGATGTATAATTATCAAGCCATCCATGTCCATGTGAAATAATATAATATGCCTTGGGTGCCTTTCAGGATGGGGCTGATTTTTGTTGCCATCCCGTTTCTTGATGTCGACTCTAACATCGTTACAGCGGTTCACAATGGCTCAAATTAGGGTGAGGCAAAAAAAAACATCCACTTGGTGCGAAATAAGGAAGGGGACATGCTACAGTTGACCCTTGCAACAAACATGTAGAATCGACCCAGTTGGGGTATTCATGTTTCGAACATGTTTCGGTGAAAAAAAGGTATTAAAAAAATACCCTTCCAAAACATCTCAAAAAAAAAAGAAACACTTTCAAAACATCTCAGCTGCCATGTCTCACAGTCACCCACCCCAACTCCCCATTTTTTCCGACCTTGTTATCACGACGTCGTGTGAGACTGACCTGGTCAATGATCTGGTCTTCTGGCTCGGGTTGATGCAAATGACCACGGAGAAACCCTTCCTCCCGCCTGGCGCTGTCCGGGCTCGAAGCTGTGAATTGGAAGAATGGCTTTGTAAGGGAAGTTGGACATTTAATATCATTTTATACATTTTACACCCTTAAAAGTTCCAACATGGCAATTGAAAAATGATGGTTGCAAAGATTACTTTCCTCTTCGGAATAATTACACTTCCAAGAAATATCTCACACAAATGTAGAAAGATGCTGACATGTTGTTGTGTTGAAAGTACTCGTCCAACCTGTGCGGATCGGGATGGCCGCAAAAGTGGCAGCCAATTTCGTGAAGGATCCCTCCCACTGATTGGTGTACGTCTAGGGTAGCTACAGTCAATGGTGAATCATGGTGAATCCACAATATTCATATTCAAGCCTGTTGAAAGGTAGAAGATGAGAGCATAATATAGACATAGAAATTATCATCAGTTGCCAAATTCAGAATAAAGGAAGTTAAATAATTGCTACTGATGCAAAATTTAGACAAAGGCTCTTCCACTTCTTGCTCTTCAGTCTTTCCTGGGCTTGGATGTGTCTCATCTGGATTCTGCCATGAAAGAAAGCACCAAAAAACTTCCCAAACCAAAAAATACATGCGCAGGTTGTTTTTTGATCTAAACGTGTGCGAAGCAATTCAGCAATGTCTCCAAAAACTACCCCCAAGTTCTTGTGTGAATGAAGTCGGATTTCTTCACTCAACATGTTTCGCCACTACATTCTGTTTGTCGTGTTTGACTGTATCCCCCACCGTTGAGTCCATTAAACCTTGGTGATACGAGCTTCTACGTCTGATTCTTCTTCTTCCTCCTCGTCGTCCTTTAAAGGGCCATCTCGCTTGCCCCTTTGAAAAACACGCTTGCCCGTGACCAATTCACCTTCCTTCAGAGCAACGTTGACATGAACATACTGTCTATATACAAAATGAAACTGAAAAGGAATCTTGTGAGTGTTGGTTACTGTCCTCTCAAATGACCATCATGAGAGTCATGATTGTCGGCTTTTTACCAATAGCTTGGTGGTGTTGATTTTGAATCAAAATAAATGAACTGTACGCATCTAAACCAGCATTATTTATTCGCAATATTCATTGATCCCGTACATTCCATCACCTTAGCAACGATCTTGGAGCATCTTGTTAATCCCATTGTTCTCTAGGTTTATTCACTGAATACTCAATGACCAGTCAATGACCAGCCTCTCTTAAACCAACCCCAAAACCAACATCTCAAAGTACACTTTGATGGTCCCAAGTCACAACCACAGGCTTCTTTTTCTTTACTGTGCTGCTCCGGCTTCGGAATTGCCAGTTTCCATCATCCAAACCAATCATGAGCCCATTGCCATCCGGCCGCCATGCAACGCAAGTGCAGGGTCCAGATTGTTTGTAACTGCAAAGATGTGTAAAGTCCATGGAGTTGAACACCTACGAGGTGGAGACGGGTCAAGCAACACATCCTGGCTGCTATCATAGCGGGAAAAGATGCTTTGAGTTCCTACACTTACATGATTTGACCCTTGCTAAAATGCAACACGGGTTTCAATGCATATATATATATGCATAAATATAAATGCAAATATAAAACATGTTTTGATGCATACGCAGAATTTAGTGGCATTATATATATATAGATAAACTCTGAAAACCTCTATAAATAATAAGCTGTAAGCCATACTTCAATAATTCCAACAACATCCAACTGCCTGATATTGGGTTTTTCCACAACCACTCGCCTCTTTGTTGCTTCTGAACTTGGCAAGATTGCCAAGTTCAAGTCCGTTAGACTTGACAAACTCACAGGACTACTGTAGATAAATGAGATGAAGGACTTTTTTAAAGGAACTACTGTTTATATATATATATATATTACGACTTGGTTTACATTTTCTTCTAGAATCATCACTACTAATGACCTACCTTAACTGAATCTATACATATATACAAATATATTTACATATATATATATATACACTCACCTATCTCTTTACCCACGTGCCACCTTCACAAATCCATCGAAGGAAGCAGTAATCAAGGTGGACGACTGAGAATCCAATGCCATATCCATGATGACCTGAATGAACCCAGTTTTTGCAACAAGAAATGATAGAATATGTAGAATGCCCCCTTATACAGCAGTTTCAAGAATCCAAAACCAGATTTTCGAAGGTGACAAAGAAAAAATCAAGATTTTTTTTGTTTGTGCTCTTTTGTGGGAACTAAATTTTTGAAAAGGCAATTTGGAAGCTAAGTGATGCAATTATTTACAGTTTCCTCAACTGTGTAAGCTTGATACATTATGATACCTTGACCGCCTTCCCAAACTTTGCCAGTTGCTGCCACATGCTCATCAATCTAACATTCATGACCCTCGAGTGGTCAGCACTCTTTAACAAATGTGGATCGTGAAATGATGACCCATCTCAAATTTGGAATTCAACGACTAAATTACCAAACCCTCCAAAATCAAAAAAAAACGTTGAACAACCGTCTCTAAACCTCACGTTTTATCAAGGTTCCCAACCTGTTTTTTGTTTTTTTTGGCATGTTTTTTCCAGCCTTAGAATGTGCATCCGGCAAATCTTGTAGCGTTCTTCCAGTCATCGCCACGTCCCAAACCTTCACGGAGGTGCCGCCACCCGAGGCATACAACGCAGCGTTGGGGAAGGGACAACCGCACTCCACTGGACTGCCATGATCCACCTCGTCATGGACGGCCGTGATTTGGATGGTAATGAAAGGTGAGTTTTGGAAGGTGCAAGATGGTGCAAGGGAAGAAATTGAATTATAGATTGATATGCACTTACAGAACATGTGCTGTAACTACATATGCATCAATCGCGATCCTTCAATGAGATAGTGGCATCGTCCAAGAGCTCCCATTCTAGCACCATGTATAGCTTTAACAAGGTACTGATTCCAAACCCGACTTTCCGAAGTACGCTTCCTGTTGCGCACTCTGCTCGTTGCATTTCTTATCTTTCTCAGATTTGGCCCTAAAACCTGCAGCATCCGCCAAGGTGCAGCAATGGCAGGCTTGTCAGGTTTACTTCCTTAGTTGCTTCGTCCAAGAGCAGAGAAATAACAGCAACAAACACTAGTGGGACTTGGAATCTGCTCAAAGTTTGGCATGAAATACCATAGGATTTTTCTGCACCTGAAACAACATCGAGAAGTTTGAACGTGTCGAACTTCTGATCTATCCATATTTGAAATGCCTATGCCCTAACAAAAAAAAGATACAAAAAAAGTATGAAACATGTTGAAACAAACAACTTCCTACAGGTTTTTTTCCAACCAAATGATTGAGACCAAGTTTCAATCACCATTTTCCCCCAACGAAAAAACCCATCAGTCCAAGCTTCTTTCATCCCAAAGCTTTACCATCTGATCATGTCCTGCTGTGATCCAACTTCCACCTGTTGGCCCTACACAACAGGTCTTCATGACATCCTGATGAGACTCAAAGGTTGTTAGCAACTCAGAGGTAGCCACATCCCAAAGACGTAACTTGCCATCCTTGCAACCTGTGGCGCAACCTGAGATGTCATATGTGCTGTGGGGATTTTGTAGGATGAATCTTAGGGCAGCGGAACTTTCCAAGTAATCTCATGTTGAAAAAAATATGGTGGAGGTGTTTAACATTTTTTTGGCCAACTCCTCCATAGATTCAGCCACAAGGCATCTAGTAGCAAGCCGGGTGGCTCCAATCTCATCCATGATGTAACAACGTCATCATTTCACACTCTTTAAAAACTAACTTAGCTGAGCTTCTGAGTTGTACTTTGCCATCCCCCAAAAAGATAGTTACCAACATATTCCAACAATCCATTTTCATGTGCCAACATCTTCGTTTCAGCTTTTCAGGGGCCAACATGTGGAAACTCCCATTCCCATATATTGAATATTTACCCACATGGATCATGGATTTATGGGACATGTAGGTAAATATTCCATACATTACTGACCAAATTATAAAATTTCACCAACCTATACTAGATATAGGTTTCCCATAGTTTGCCTGAAAATTTCGGGGATTTTCCTTACTTTTCACCACCCAAAAATACAAATTCTGCGTATCTGGGGTTTGTTTGGCGGCTCCAAGGGGCGGCTCTTATCCGCTTCTGCAAAGGCTGCACAGGTCACGGCATCGCCATGGCCTCGTAAACGTCGCAGCAGGGTGTTCTTGTCCACCTCGATGACGGCCTTGGTGAAGGTGAAGGGCATGGGAAAACCAGGGGAACAAAAATTGGTATCCAATATTTACCTGGTTGCTGGTTGAACCAACCCATTTTTAGAAATATGAAATATTAGTCAAAATGGGAATCTTCCCCAAGTGATAATTCAAAAAAAAATGGTAGACCCGGAAGGGTAAAGGAAAATCATCCACTCCAAAGTGTCGTGAGGTAGGGAATATTGTTAGTTCCCAGCAAAGTAAGCCATTTGGCAATTTGTACCCTCCAGGAAATTAATATATCCCACCTGGGGAAAAGGAAAATCATCTTCAAATTGCCATTTTCGGGGGATATGTTAATTCCCAGGAGGATATTATTTTTTTTCCGCTCATGATGTGTCAAGGAACACAAGAACCACCAGCTTCTCCAACCAAAAGAAGTTTGCCATCTGAGCGCCAGGAAGCACACAGAGTCACATCCTGCCCGTTCCGTCAAATACCAAGTTCCAAATTGCTTGTCATATCATATCCTTCAGCTACAACCATGCTGATATGTATAATTCTATGGGATGCACCAGGCACACTGATTCACAATGTGTATGTTTGAATGTTTGAACAAGGAAGTGCAAATGAGAATGTATAATGACTGAAAATAAAGTGAACATAAACTTGAAGAGTGTTTGATTTTTTTGCGCACTCGGAGAAAAAAGTTTGTGACACCTTTTCAACTTGAGCCCTACGTCTTTGACCTGTACCCACACTGACGTCCCACGAATCAACGATGATTCACAAGTTCATCGCAGCGCTCCTTGAACTTGGTGATGGACTTACCTTCCTCCAGAGAATTTTCTTTTAAGGCACTTGGTTGCCAAATTCCCACCTGCTGCTCGAAGCTGTTGAATCATGTTGAATCCAAAAATCATGTTGGAAACATGTGTGCATGGAAATATGCTTGATAAATCCACCAAGGTGCAGGATTCTGGATTCTCAAGGGTTTCAATTTTGAGGGGACAGCTGGTGAAAGACATGTCTTCTTATTCAGAAGACGCAAAAATCAAAAACACATAGATGGAAGTTAGTTTCTCGTTGTTGAATGGGTATGAACCTGTGCGAATTTCAAAACATACAATAAATACTTTCAATGACATTAGCGATGGCCCTTCGTTTCACATAGTATCGATGAAGTGTTTCACCTACATACCATTCAGCTAAGTGGTTGCTCTTGTTTGCCCCGAAGTCCACTTTGGTGGGTCTCGCCATCCGAATTACCTGGAAGGCAACAAAAATGTCAAACGATAAACTGCATCAGTATCTGGAAGTCCTTCCAGGGCCTTAGGTTTATTGGTCAAGTGGATCAAATTGGAGACTTCTAAAGTCTTATAGGGTTCACTAGGCCCAATAACTCCCCCAAAAAAATAAAGGCATATTACCAGTATTTACTAGAAGTACATATGGTATGTCCACATTCCCATCTGGGCTATGAAACAATCCGACAGCCGGATCGGGGCCGACCTTGGTCCCGCTGACCACCGCCAAGCGATGAGGGGCAACAGGGCTGAAACTTGCTCCAGTGATACGACTATGCTCCTGCCGTGGAACTTTAGGAACTTTGTGGAAAGCCAGCAAAACACGGGGGGGTGCACGGTGCACGTGTGTTTTTGTTGTTTGCCAGATTTTTTTGGGGGGCGGCACCTGTTCAATTTGATTCTCGATTTGCAAGTCCACTACCACCACAACAAGAGAAAGAAGAACAAGAACTGCTTCTGCTTCCGTTGATGCTATGCTACTAATAGTATCAAAATCTATTAAAATCTCATAAAGGTTTGCAGTAATGCCAAACACCACTATTCCCTTCCCTGGTCCCTCCCACCTGTCGGGTGAAGCTGGGTTTCAATTCTTTCAGTGCTTTCGTTTCAGGCGCCAAATCCTCATGGCGTGTGGCCCTCAACAAAGGCCGTACCTCCAGCGGTTCACCCATGGCAGCCCATGGCACGCGGTCTTGAGCCAAGTGTGGCTGGAAGCGCAGCAGCAAGCGGCCGAACCAAACTCAACATGTTGCAGGATTATGAATATCAATATCCCACACTGGAATCAATATCATCTACCCCCTGGCAAACTAACATAGCAATGAAATATCACCATTTTTAATAGCATATATACATCTTCAAATGGTTCATTTTCCATTGTCATGTTAGTTTACCGGAGTGTATATCAAGCTCGGAAAAAAAAACCAAATTACACACAGGCAAGACGACGCAGCGGAAAAAAAAACAAAAAAACATCCCTGCACCTTGTGCACACCCGATCGCAGGATCGGCGGCTTTCCCAGAGTTCTTTTTTTTGAATTCACCGGCTGCGGAAGAGATGTTCCGCGGGATGTCAGTTTCAGCGTTGTGGGCCTATGGATTGATTGGGTCTTGGCTTGCCTGTTTGGCCAGCCCATCCTTTCCGAAACGTGGGCGTATTGAAACATGTATTCCCACCCATGCCGTGCTCCCTCGAAATGATAGAAAACCAGTTGAGGCATTCATGGATGGTCAATATCTTCAATCTAAATAGTTGCCACGTTATAGTCGGTTGGGGCTACCTATCACAAATGCAAAGGAGACTCCACCTGAGTAACTTGAACTACTGTGATCTGGGTTGCAAGGGAAAAACATGGAAAAACAGCAAGAAGAAGATGTTGGAGAACCATGTTTCTTGAGAAGTACAACTTTCATGTTTTCTTTTCCTTGCGCCTGTCCTTCCTAAGGTTGGCCCACCAAAACATTGGACCATCCCGAGCTTTCCACCGAGCTTAGTTGCAGAAGTTTGGGAATCTCCTGGCGCCACGGCATAAACCCACAAGCCATGGCCCTAGACTGATCTTCTATACAACATACTTTGTAAGATGGGTTCCTCGGGACGTCCAAGTCTAATGTCATTCATTCAAACACTTTCTGTCTTAAGTCCTGTAACACCCAACTTATAGAAGTGGTTGTTTAGTTCAGTCAACTTCAATGATGGCTCCTACAGTCAGGGCTGCATGGTAGAGCAATTTTGAACACCTGCTGAATTTTGATGCGTTGTGTAAGCAAACTGCTGTGAAAAAGCATCCTATGAAATATCTAATAGCCGATTCTTGCAAGCCAACATTCAGACAAATTCCAGAATCTTCATCTCATAGGGGGGTTGCAAGCAAACGCAATATTAACAAACCCTTTCCGCGAAAGCTATATCATCTATCTAAAAAAAGGGGTGAATGAATGCATGAATGCAATATGAATGAACAACTTGTGCTTGCTGGCACATTTGTCTAAATCAGGGTTTAATTTGACCACAAATTTGCTGCCAGTCGTTTGTTGCCATCATAACTAACATTTCCCTGATATTTGTTCTATCCTCTGATCCACGATTACCTCTGCCTTTCTTCCATATGTGTCAATTCAAAACGTATGCTGACTAAATTGGAATTGTGGGAACACATTGTTGTGTTTCCAAACCATGATCTTGATAAATACAGGTTTCCCGTTTATCCCCGATTTCAACACAATGGGATATACCCTCCCTGAATCTAACATTGCCCCTGAAAATGGGCCATCCCAAAATGAAAACAGTCTTCCAACCATCATTTTTCAGGTGCTATGTTAGTTTCAGGGAGGGTAATCATGTTTTTTCAATGGGATACAGTCTAATATGCATGAATACAAGGAATTATCAAGGTATGGTTGGCCCAATGCCATCATTCCCTGCCAGCGAAGCAAGCTCCCACGGAGACTTTCCCTTTTATACATGCTGACGTTCTTACTGACGGGATGTTTCACCCAAATGAAACATCAATTGCAACTGATGGTGCATGTTCATCTAAATCAAAAAAAGGTCTACTATATACATATATGAAAAATATATATATAGACTATACTATACTGTTTCTCTTGAAACAAGACTTCTTGGGCACATACCATTGCACCCACTCCCAATAGTCAGCCTCCAAAGACTGTCTTGAACATCTCACCATTTCCCCCGACTCGTCAGTGAAGACATACCTTGGAAGCTTGCACCGCCCATTCAGGATGACAGTCACCACCAGGATGACATGACATTTTTACTAGGGGAATCCCTATAAACCTTCATTTACAACTGATTCTGTGTGGGGGGTATATAGATCCAAAGTTTAGTAAAATACGTTCATTTTTGTTATTCATTTATTGTAGGGAAAAATGGCATCCTAGGAAACATCAAATATCTCCGGGACTCCTGGGGAAACATTTCTATCAAACCAAGGATTTTACCCAAATCCATGAAAACCTTTCTTTTGTTGTCAGGGCATCCAAAGGGTTTGCCCACTATGAAAACCCTGGAGGAGAGATCATTCATTGAAATAGGCTCTTCCCACCAAAACAAATGTATATTTGACAAGGTTGTCTCGCCCAATAAGGGTCAATACAACAATTGTGGTCCCTCCTGCCGACCAACTTGAGGTAACGGACTCATTGCTACTTGCACCTGTCTGGGTCTGCGTGACGGCCATTTGGGAAGGAAGTGTTTTGGTTGTAAGGGAGAATGTCTTTCTGGTAGCCGAATTGATCCTACTTCCAAGTCTAAACATGTTAATAATAATGTGAAGCTGACTATAAGCTGACTCATACATAAATTAAAATTTAATTGCTAATTTATAGGATACCGAAGTTCTTTGTTAAATCCGAATCCACTATCTAAGCATGACCTAGACCATCGAAAAACGACAGGAGATTCTCTGCAGGTGGCGACCACGGCAATTCTAGTGATGTATGTCTTGTCAAACAAATTCACATTGAAGCACAATTGAAATCATTTTGACCAGAATCAGGGATGCATGAAGAACCTGTTCATGAACCAACTGCAGGAACTCCACCGAATGACTGAGATGTAAGATTTCCATAAGTTTCCATGAAAGTTGCAACATAGTTGAAAAATCAAACGTAAACAAGTTAAAGGCACCAAACAGTTGGCATTTGGCTATTTTGGATATGCCCACCCCTTACATCTGCAACACAAGCATACTTTGGCTTCCTTCTGTCAATGTCACTCTCTTGCTTGGTCATCATAAGTGCTTACCTGCAGGGCCCTTGGGCACATGCCAGATGATCAACCTCAAGGGTAAGAAAGGAACTTCCTTCGGTTTTCTAGGCCATGGCAATGGTAAAACTCAATGTTTCCAAACCAGAAACTGATCACACATTTCTGTTCGAACCATATTCAATTTGTCCCGTTCAAGAAAAATCCTCAATTTTAAGACTTTAGACATTGACCATTCGATGGTGAAACTGTTTTTGCACATATCACATCACTAACTTCTTTGTATTATCGTATCCGTATCTATGTCAAAGAAATTCGTAAAATATCTTAAAATCATGTTCAAGCATTCTTATTTGAAACCTTTACTGTCCCATTGACCCATATTGAAATCCTTCATTTGTCAGCCATTTTTCCTCCAGCCACAGTCCTTTACGTGGCCCTGTCCTTCACGACCAGGAAGATCCACCTGGCGTGAAGCTTGAAAGTTCAGGCCTCAAGTTGCAAAGAAAGGCTGATAAGAAGGAGGTTTACAGAAGGTGGATTCCAATACTGGTATGATTTAATATGATCAGTATATTCTGTATATCTTTCAATCTTTCTAGCCATCTATACGTATTGTAGAGCTGATCTATCCTTCTTGAATCGAAGATGGCACTGTTTGTAGCATATAGCCAAAGAGGGGAGGAATCATTTTGCGCTTTTACGAGCTCTAAAAAAGGTGTTTTGGAGGCAAATCTTAATCCCATGAAAATTTGGAACAGGAACCCCCCAGGGGATCCATCTTGGAGATGTTTATCGAATCAATGGATTTTTTCAGCGAAGTTAAACAGCTAGAAGCAGCGGTTTTGTCACCGCGGAAGATTCCCTTCCAAATTGTAGGTGTTTGGAAGATTTGAGGTGAACATTTCACACTCACAAATGATAAGTTCTGAGTTGCGAGGTGGAACAGAAACCACAAGATTGACATATATCAACATTGCACAGACATGCAGAGACCGAAAACAGCATATAGAGAGAGAGAGAGAGGAAACCCTGTATGTGTATGTGGGCGTGGGTGAGCTGCAACGCATGACATATGCAAACCCATCACCAATTCAATCAAGAAAACAAGCCAGCTAGCAAGCCAGTGAGTAAACAAGCAACCAAGATAACCAAACATGCCACCTAAAGGACATGCCAAAAGCTATGCCGTTATACTACCCCTATGCACTCACCCTGCCAGTGCCCCGGCTGAAGGAGCTATCCAATTGACCTGTTCCACTGAAGCTTTGCCTTGGAAAACGTGACAGGCGGAGACTCCTCCAAATTCAACATGGAACCTGAAAATGATGGTCTCAAAAAAAAACACATCTCCTTTTCCTACAAACTTCTTTTTTGAGGTTCCCTGTTGAATTTCAGGGATGTACTACATTTCTACCAAAGTTCCAATTTCAGGAAAGAAAATCATCTGGGCTGCTGTACCCATCTGCTGCTAAATTGGCGCGAAATCTTCCATGCCCATCCTGCTGGGGAAAACACCAAAACACTGTTGTCTGGTGCAGGAAGTGTGAGCTTTGAGCGTTTCGATGCGTTTCGTTGCCAAATGTTTGACGTGTTTGACATGAAAACAACGTATCGATGGGGCACATATGAAGGGAAGAAAGCGAGAAAGAGAGAGAGAGAGAGAGATAGAGAGAAAAGAAACGGTTTAACAATGTTGTGGCGGGAATTCAGTCATATGCTGAGAATAGAAAAAGTTATGACCATCGGATGACTATTGGATATGAATGGATTTAATTCTTGAGGACTCTGAATGCTTTTTGATTCAGTCGCTTTGAGGGTAAAACATTGCTCTAGGATTTTATGGCCAGCTTCACCAAAAGTGAAACCGGCTCAATAAATCTAGATATATGTATATACATTATATAGATCAAATATGTATACACATTTTCAAAATATTACATTTATTACTCAACATCGCCCCCCAAACTCAAATCCCTTCATCACCATTGTTTCTTTTTCAAACACACCACTGTTTCACCAGGTTTCATTCAGGTTCCTCACTCCAAATAAGCACATAGCCTTGGACCTGGCCAACAACCTCAACAAAACGGCTGCAAGGTGGGCCTCTATACCAGTTAGTAGGGTGAAATAAATCCACGCCTATAGGGGTTATAAGTTATAAGGTAATAGCAGTTACCCGTTTTTTAGGCCATCTATAGGGGTTGTATGACGCCATTTATATAGTAGGGGCCCTTGTAGGTTTCGGCCTGCAATTTATGCCTTCTGGATCTATTTTGTGTGTAGGGAGCAAAGGAGTGGGGAAAATATATCAAAGCTATATGGCATCATGAACAGCAACTTCTCTTTAGAAACATGACTATTGTATTGTAGTAGGCCAAAAAGAATAATTAAATATAAGTATAGCATTCATTAATCATCAAACAATCAAAATACCACCATACACCACCTACTATATAGTACACCTACAACACGCGCACACACACAAAACTCAAAACATCGCCCATGCAACAACAATTACAACTTCCTCATTCTGGCATTCATCGTTCGCATTTATAAATGCTACCCTCTAGCCAAGCCTTGCCACTCCCTCATGGTAAAAACCCCACCTCAGATCGATGACCATCACATGAATCCACACATTGGGCAACACCTGCGACCTCAAGAGGTTCGGGTGAAGCTGTGAAAAATCATACCGTTGCTAAGTCCTTCATTCACGGGGGGCGTTTAGGAGAATTAAAGAAAAACATCTCCCGTCCCCCTCAACAAAAAATTGTAGATCAATGTTCAGGAACCAAAGACACAAGAACAAATGTTTAGAAGGGCATTTGGTTTTGCTTGTTGTTGTCTTTGATTGAAAGTGGGCACCCAGGTGATCCAATCATCTACTGAGCAGCCTTTTTGCAAGCTGCAGTAAACCTATGTCTTGGAGTACCCAACGGCTGGAATTTGTTGCCTACTTCACTTCCCGAAGTTTCGGGAACCACTCCTTGGACACAGCATATAGCTACTGCCAAGCAACACCTTTCCCCCCCAAAAGAAAACATGAACGCAATGAAAGGGGGCAAATATCCCCAAAAAGAAACCTGTCCCAAGTTAGGGCGATTCCGGTCCCGGGACCGGCAAAAAAACACGTGGGCTCCCAGCAACCTAAGAACATGTATGGTACCAAACGGGGAACGATCACAATGAGGTTCATCACTTTGCAGGCTAAACTGACCAAAACATCCCAAAACCATGGATGTGATGCACACAAGTCACAAGATATCAAGATCTACTAAGTGTCCATTCCCGTCAACCGCTCTGAAACATATATTTGCCAACGAGCAAACATAAAACATGCTACTGTGGATAGACAGACCATCATGTTTGAACCATTTGAAACCACTTCAACACACTTCATTCTGCGAAGTCAACAGAAGGAAGTAAGTGACAGAATGTGTTTCAAGCTAACGCCCACCACAATCAAAAGGAGCCAGGTCCAAGTCCAACACTTGGCCTTTAACCTCAACCAAGACACGCTTTGGTCTTCAGACTGCACAAATTGGTACCTACGGCTGAAACACTCATAGAACCATCACCAATCACACTGCTATGCTGGTTCTTCCTTGTCATGCTGGTCGCAAATGACACTAAAGCTACATAAAAATACTGCTGATATTTTTTTTCAGTCACAGCTGTAGCAGCCGCATCTTTTCTGTTGCTCTATCTGTGCAACCATCGCATCACTGGAAACGATGGGTGTTCTCGCAAGAGTCCTCGTCGTCATCCAGAGCATCGCCTTCGCGATTCCGAATGTAGGTGAGGGGCAGGCCGAAGACTGCCCTCTCATTTTCCCATTCCTCCTCTTCCTCCTGTTCCTCATCGGAAGCATCCGAATCAACATTGGGATTCGGCGCTTGGTAGGAACTGGATGCCATCTCATCCTCTGAAGCAAGATCATATTCGTGCAGGGTGTTCCGCGGAATGTAGAACATCGCGTATCCTGCCTCTGTGGGCCTGTCCCCACATGCCAAAGGGTCTTTAAGTTCATGAGCTAAGATCTTTAGCTTCAAAGGGTGTCTCTTTAGTTCGCCGGAATGGCCTGGCGGACGCAAGACATTGAAGGAGATGTCTTGCGTCCGCCAGGCCTTTCCGGCGAACTATTCGCCGGATCTTGGTGGATGGATCGGCGGAAGAAACCTTCCGTGAGCTCTTCAATGCTCCCATCCCTCCTTTGGCTCCAAATGGATGCGAGGCACCTGATCTGAACCCTTGGCTTGGAGCGACTCCTGTTCCAAGGCTGCTCGATGCAGCCTCAAATGTCGCAGAGAAAAATTCTGCTGATTCTCCGCAGGATGCACCTTCGCTTTCAGCGATCCTGCATCTCTTTCCTCCTCCTTCTGGCGCACACCGCAGCAGCAATTTGCATCCATGTCTCTCTCCCAGCTTGAAATATTTTGAAATACTTGAGCCAGTAAATAAAGAAGTTATATATATGCAACAAACACATGATAATACACAACATGAATAAAAACATACTCATAATCATCGTAATCATCGTAATCATCGTAATCATCACCAGCAGCAGCAGCAGCAGCACCAGCACCAGCACCAGCACCAGCACCAGCACCAGCACCAGCACCAGCACCAGCACCATCATCATCATCATCATCATCATCATCATCATCATCATCATCATCATCATCATCATCATCATCATCATCATCATCATCATCATCATCATCATCATCATCATCATCATCATCATCATCATCATCATCATCATCATCATCATCATCATCATCATCATCATCATCATCATCATCATCATCATATATCATCATTGTAAACCATGTATTCATCCTCACCATCATCACCATCACCATCACCATCATCGTCAGCCTCCTCCCCATTCCCGTCAGCATCACAATAGTCACTATAATCATCAGCATCACCATCACCATCATCACCATCATCACCATAATCATCATGCCCATCTGCATCCTCATCATCATAATCGTCATCATCATCATATATCATCACCACATATATTCGAAAAAAATGAACGTCATCATCATGCTGCTCACCAACAGCATCATCATCCTCACCATCATCAGCATCCTCCAGTAAACATTTCACAGGATGGATCATTATATACATTTGTCTCAGCGGGCTTGGAAAAATGCTTGATCGCACATGACCGCAAATCTGCAAACCCGAATTGAAGTGATGTCACACACCTTGTCAGTTTGCTATAGTTTGGCGAAGACTTCATGCATGTGGCAAACGCTCTACCATCCACACCTTTGCACAAACCTAAAGTCACTAGTCATCACCCTGCATCCCGAAGTTGTTTCAGCTCTCCCCATCCAGATATCACCAAGACTTCGCGCTTGAAACGTACTGCTGGACCTTGGTCCCGAAAAATAGCCGATGCCCAAGGCATAGGACATCCTCTAATTTTGTACTTCAGGACTTGCCCACAGGAATGCAACACAGCAACAGGAGATGCGGCGCCCAGGTCCCCCGGACGTTGCACCTCTAATATCCAGGTACCAGTGATGCCGCTAAAAGGCTTGGAGGTGACACCTGAAAGGTGGCAGGAAGCTCATATGATAAACGCAAGGCTTTCTGAGGACTTGAAGAAATGTATCCTGGTCAAATCACCTGGCTGTCTGGGTGACCACGACTTTTGGCTACTTTAGCCTTTGATGGAAGTGATGTTGATGGAAGTGCCTGGACTCATGCTAAGCGCTCCGTATGGTGTTTTTCGTGGACAAACATCAGCAAATAGAGAATCACCGAAAAGGGTGGGATGTTTCTTTCTTTCTCACATGGAATTCTGATTGAATGTAAAGTCTGATAATCTGATAACATATGACACAGTCATCAGTCATGACACATGATAACAGCTATAACACCACCTCTGGCATACCGAGCTTGATCTTGAAAGCAGCAAGGTTTCACTCTGAGCATCTGAACCTCCAGCGCAGTACGTTTGAAGGACCTAGCACTGCGTCCAGCAGCTGCCAGTTGGAAAAGTCATCACAAAATGAATGCCAACAGTAACAACTGCCGGACCTGAAACGAAAGAAAAAACAATATGACAAATATCTCCATTTTGTGGATGCATGATTCCTAACCTAGATGAACGTATGTCATACCGTATGTCTCTTTCCTCAGGCGAAACATGTCACTGATTTTCCCGGGTTTTCTGGTTTGCAGTAGTACCGCTACCCGCGTGTGGGGCATAGCCAAAGTAAGTACCCAGTTGGATACACCCCTGCAAATTTTCATGCAACCTAAAAATCACCCAATTGAAAAGGAAAATCATCTTCCAAACCTCCATTTTTGGGTTCTATGTTACTTTTTTGGGGTGTATACAATATGCACCATGAAGCAATCGCCTTTCATTCACCTTCTCTGGCAACTCGGGACCAATGCCCTCAGGTTTGCTATCATCCAGGTGGAGAACTGCTCAATGAATCATTCAATTCGTTAATTGGCAACTGGTAAGTCAGGTGCGATTAAGTATAGATGTAGCCATAGTGAATACTGAACGATGATAATGATAAGGGCACAAAAAAGTATGGTACATATATCCCTGTACAACATACTTATTTGAAATGTAGTTATATAAACATACAGAAAATATGGAAAACATATATAACATAGAAAAACAAAGTCTATGGTGCGGCTTGCCCCGGTCGCCCAATGCTGGCGAAAGTAAAAGGGACTCCACTATATAGTGAACAAAAAACACAAAACACAAAGGTATGATATGAAGCATGGACAAAATATAGGTATGGTGTGGCTTGTAGGAGGCACTCATACGGCTTCGGTCGGGTATACCTTAGAAAGGACATGGTTCCCTGTTGTAGAAAGTGCTTGCCATCCTTATCATATGCCTTATGCTCCCATCTCATGAGGGTGTGGGCAACCATTCCCATTCTTTTCAGGACCTGAAATGGCCCAAATCAGAAGGATGCCATATCCACCGTATCTTCCACTAAGTCTGGTTGGTTTCGGGATTTCTAAGTGAAACATGGATCCTCTTGTATATCGGAAATCTTGAAATCAATGATCTTGGAGGTATATCCGATATCCTGGTTATATCCATCTTTTCCATTGAACCATGGAGCACTGTAGCTTGGATTGGCCCCTTTTATCATGGGAAAAATCATCCCCTCTGAGCAATCCAACTCCAGGTGGTAAGGTAGTTGCTCCTGCCAAGCAAATCGCTTGCGGGGGAATCTGGCACCTTGCAGAAAAAGTGAGGGATCTCAAAAATCCTGCAAAATATCTTGATCCTTGCTACATTGTATATAGACAATATAAATACAATAGCTGGCTGGCAACACAGAAACAACAAGACTTTGAGAAGTGTAACCAAAATAAAAAATGATCCACGCCTGATACCATCCTCCATCACGCAAAGGAGTCTATCGTGGATGCGTGGCAGGTCAACTTGATAATGGCAGGGCTTCAAATCGTTAAGCTGCTAAGTTTGGCTGAGTCTTGCTGCACTGATCGGTGGTTCGTCCTGATTGACCCTTCAACTTTGGCATGATGCCAATGCTGCATGTATGAGATGAGTTGGCCGGCTGGCTGCGCTGAGATCATTCAATTCATTGATATGCATTGCCATTGGGAATGAGGGGAATGACTGACAAACCATTGCCTATTGTTTTACTCTCCCTCCTCACACTTGGTTGCATCACCATCATTGCCATCATTATGCTCCTAATCTTCATTCACCTCTCTCAAACACTTGTACTTCAAACCTAACATCATCATAACACACCAAAAGCAAAATGATCTCAAATACTGCTATAATAACTAATAACTACGTAATTATATATAACACTGAACGCCTTTTCTTTTTAGGCTACAGCTCTCTCATAATCTTGTGTACAACTTCACGCTCGGCGTTTCGCTGGTGGACCTGACGTGAGCAATTGTGGCATTGTGGGATAGCGTCTACGCTCCTTCACAAATAGTTCCAGTGAGTTTCCAATGATACGAATCAAATAAAACGTCCCAGCAGCAAGGACAACAATCTCGAACATGGCCATCAGCAATGGCTAGCGGCTAGTGCTTTCAATCATGATAACACTCCCAGAAGCAAAGCAATTAAGCACACACCTGAACAAAAAAAACACGGATGTTTTCCAAAGCAAGGATGTTCAATTCGGAAACCTTTCCTCTTTCGGAGAAAAAACAATTGGCCCACTTCAAGGATCATCAAAATTGAAACCATCCCAAAATTGACTAAAATCGCGTTGGCACCCCGGAAGTATTTAACAGCTCGCCTCTGAAAACTGGTGGTTAGAAAACGACCTTTTCCGTATTGGGTTTCGGTGACTTTTCAGGGGCCAACTGTTAAAACTTTGGGGGGGTCTCCTATGATTTCTTCAACAGTTGACCTGCCATTGTCGAAGCGGGTCGCTTTCTTGTTTCGCCTGAGGGATTGACGGCAGTTACCAGCTCCAGTGACTCAAGATAAAATTGTTTCAAATTGAGCCATCTTGATTGTACAAAAACACGAGTGAAGGTGTCAAATATCATTGAAATATCATCATGGCATCAACTTATTCAATCTAATATCACATATCCATGTACGTCCAACAACTGTTGAGATGTGCACAAAGGCCCCCCCCCAAAAAAAAACATTGCAAAACCCCCTGGAGCAATGGAAAGAATCAGTGCTAACCAAACCGCCTGAAAACTCTCGCTTGATGGAGGCCTGGCGCTCTGTCACAGAAATGCATGACGACAGGCACCACCACCACTACCAAACACCGGTTGTTCCATAGAGCAGGAAACTAGAGATGAGAGACATAAGTGAAAACATCTGCAAAAAAAAAGGACTCTACAGAAAGGACCCGTTCAACCAAAACTGTGGTTTCAGCTCGCCCAAGAAACATGCACTGGTTTGGTGCACCTAAACATCAGATGACATGTGAACTGTCAACTTACAAAAGGTCAGTCACACATCGGCAATTTTGACCCTGACAATGTCTGTAAACAGCGAGCATTGGGAAAAAGGCCAAGTTACTACTTGTTCAGTGACTGAGTGGGCCCTTCCTCCTTCATGGCCAAACCCTCTCTCACAAATTGTGCAGCCATTTCAAAAAATCACAGCCATAACTAAGACAAATAAGTCTGCACTGTAAGAGCCTTACCAAATGAGTCATTCCCTCCTACCGCTCCTTTGACCCTAAAAGGTTTTTGATTCCCAGGCACTTAGAAACCTTGCGCAAAGAGTCCTGGAACACTAGTACTTAATGATACCTAATGAATGCTTCAAAACATCCCCGAAGTATGCGAAAGTCGAGAAGAACCACCATGCAACCGGCTGCATCTGGCCTTCACATAACCGGAGGGATTTTGCACCTGGGTGTGGATGTGAAGTGGTGGGAGACACTTCTAGCAACTAAGCATGTGGGAGGCAGCCAATGCACTTGCCCAAATCTGAGAAACAATGGAAACAATCCCCTTTGAACCTTCCATTCAAACTGATTTCCAGGCTGCAAATTCGTATTCTTCCATCCGAAACCTCCCTCTGAAATACAACAACAATTTAAACCCTCCAGCAGGGTCCCAGGTGCAGTGTCGCTTTTGCCCTCCAACTCTTTCAGAATCTCAAATGCTCTTTCCAATGGAATGCTGGCAGCTGCCTGGCTCAAAACTGAGGAATGACATGATCAGTTGCCATGACTGTTGCAGGATTGAGTGGTTGCGGTTGATTGAAAATCCTTCAGCTTCGAAACCTCTGATTCTGGAAGTTGCGCGGTGCAAAAAAAAAGCCCGAGCAGTCAATCAAACAACAATGAGCAGTTCCATCTGTCTCCATATGTAAAGGTGCATGTATCTTGCAATGCAATGCAATAAACAAGGACATATATATATATATATATAAAGATCACAACGCTACATAGACCACACATGACATCTATAGGGATGATTGATGCGAGCATATATAGATCATAGCACAACAACCGCCCCGCCTCTCGTGCCTCTTGGTCCAAGGGCGCATGACCAAACACCTGGGTTTTTTGGCACTGTGAACTGGCCAGCCATGACTTTCTGGCAAAATTAGGAAAGAAACCATGACCCAACCCAAAGTAGGAAGTCATAATTGATTTTTACCTGCAACCAAAAGGAAAACACACCAAAATTGAAGCACCCTTGAAGTCTAATTCAAAAATTCTCCAGCCAAAACCAAGTCTGGTGTTGCCGACTTTTATGTATGACTGTTGCCCGCTCTGACCCCGCTAAGATCTGCGGGAAGTAATGATCAGCTGTGGAATTCCAGTATCCAGCCCAGTTGAAACAGGTGGTATTGGGACCACGTCTCAAACAAACGTAACGGATTCTGTAACAAATCTCACCAGGCTTAATCCGTGAATGTGGCATAATGTGGCTGCCATCATCTGCCAGCAAAAGGAGATGAATCCGGGAACTCGGAAAACTCATTGCCATTTCAATGCACCAAGCTCACCATGGTGTCACCTTAGCCCCTCCTTGTGCCATTGTGGGGTGATCCTCCAGTCGTTCCACCTTTCAATCAAGTGACATTTCCATTTAGCCAAGTAATCCGCCTCACAAAGTGACCGATGGCAGGATCAGGGTAAGGTTCTCATGCTGGCGAGGTGTCTTGGCTCGAACTTGTGGATTTTTAGCATTTTCAAATGGACCAAAGCCCAGGTCCATGTAATTGATGATATTTGAACACTGTTTGCATTGGTGTCTGTTGGCTTTCATGTCGCAATGTTTCGTCAAATGGCAGTATGAAATTGATATAAATTGATGCCAATTGCCAGCAATTCAAAAACATACAAATCTGAATGACAATTTGAAGTTTCCGGGTTTCCGCGACTTCCAAATCATGATGTACCGTTTAGTTAGGTTCTCTTACGCTCAATCCTTTTTGTTGTCCACTGCACGCAGCATGCATGGCGCTGCGTAGTAGTTTCAGAGTCGTTGCATCGCGACGATCCAACTCGGCCTGGGGAGCAACAGGCAAAATGAAGGACCGCATCAAATAGCATGACAGTAGGTCTGGTACAAATGACTCTCAATTACGAATATCCGCTTCATCCTGATTCACAATTTCGATGTTTTATACAAACAATGCTCGATCGATATCTGTGGGATGTGCTGTCGGCATCACTTAACTATTTACTTTCATTGAAGCTCAAAAATGCTGATGTAAGTCTACTACTCATTTCGAGCTTAGTATCGAACAAGCACCTTCCTTTTCCTGTTTGGTGGGATATGATGGTTCGCTGCAAAGTACATTTTGCAAGATTGAGAATATGTCTAGCCCTGGTTGACATCAAAGAAACACCATGGTTTTCTGTTTCTCGTCACAAAGATGGCTGTGTCAATACGTAAGAAACATCCGGTGCCCTATCTTTCAGTCACAAGTGCAGTGTTCAGTGCGACATATCCCCCCTGCTTCTCGCACCATACAATTTCAAACATGTGCATGTATACTTTTCTCACTGGACATCTCACACCGTACACACACCAGGAACCTGAATCTCACGGCCGGAGAAGCCATGACGTGCCCATTGCCGCACCTCCCGCAGCAGATCCTGGGCACTTGAAACATTCATGGGCAAGTAAGTGGTGATCATCCTAACTGAAGGAATCCTCAGAAATATGTAGTTACATCATGTTACATCATCGAGGAATAGCAAAGGTACGACCCGCCTACTGTCTGGAAACAAACAAGACCTAGGTGTTTAAATGTTCTTGCGACCATTCCAGGTACGGGCATTGATATATATAAATTTATATATATTTAAAATATACATAGTCACAGACACTGACACGCGTTGGAACACCTAAGGGATGGAGAGCTTGCATGACCCTCAGGACAGTTATTCATCCATATCTTGCCTAGATTGGCCCCGAACCGCAGCTGTTCAGTGCACGCACCAAAGAAACACCACAGCAAAGAATGAGTGTACAGTTCATCCAACGGGCCTTCCAATCAAATCCCAGCAAGAGTTGTAAGCCTAGAAATGGGTTGCAATTGACTCAACAGGAAGTACGGCTCAATTGCAACATGTTATTTCGCTTCTGTTCACTTTTTCAACTTGACTGGAGTTGAAAAAGATCCTACTGTAAGGATCTTTTCGGGGAAATCCAACAGTTTCCAAGGGTCACAACACTTTCTCTGTCAATCTTTCTTCAAGAAAGCCAAGGATCATCGATGATCTCTGCTGCAGACAGGACTTTAAAGCCCGCATTAAGCCTCCGAATCTCTTGGGCTCCCCAGTCACGCTCGCACAAGACCAAAGACTGCCTGCAAGATGATGAAAGCGAAGGATTTTCTGTGCCTCCAAGGCCTCCCACCTAAGACCTGAATATTCACTGAAAACTTCAGCTGCTTCCAAATAAAAGCTTCCCATGCAAGTTTTAATGATCAAAAAACCCATCAAAAGCTGCAAGTTGGTGCATCAAATTCTGAAAAGACTTGTCAAAGTCCAAACTCTCCGTCCCCAACCAACCTTTTCTGACTGATGTTCCTGACTGATCTGATCTCAAATCCCACGAGGCAACTTTGAGATGATAATCCTAGTTCCAGCATTCTCCATTTGTATTTGCTCAATTTCACCCACTCCATCTGCGCAGTCACAGGCTTCAAATTGCTTCAACTACGAATCTTGAAATTTGTAACTCATTCCGAACGCCCAATGTTTCTTCCGAAAAGTCCATCTAGTCTCTCCGTGCCACCAAAGTCTTGAAACTATCGTTATCCCAACAGCGGATAAGAAACATCATCTCCATTTAGAATCCAATCCAACTTCACATCAACCAACCAGGGGTCAAACCGTTCAAACCTAACCCAGCTGCTTAGGATCACAATACACTTCACCAGGTCGTGCCAAAGCATATGCTGCGTTCACCGTCTCCGCCGTGGAAGGATAATGAATCAGCCGTGGCAGCGGCGTTCCGAAGGACTTGCACAGCTTCACGGCGGAAACCTGGTCCACCACCTGCGCCTTGGGAGTTGGTTCAGTGATAACATGTGGCAGTGATCGTTATGTTCTATATATATAAATATCACAAGAATTCATAAGATGTATGATAGGATATATATTACAACCATATATTACAACTGTAACTAGACTCACCCATTGGAGGGTTCAGTTGGATGTAGTGAAGGAGAGTGGTTGCGATATTCAATTGTAGAAAACCAATCATTACCATATCCATATCATCATTGGCTTCAACACGTAGCGATGGCCACTACAAAATATGCAACATGATGCTTGAACAATTCAGAATCAAGATCAGAAATCATCCGATTAGGAGCAACCTCAGAGATTATACCATTGCGGGCGTCTGCTTTTGACCTTTACAGCTGGTGGTGCTTGCAATACACTATCCACCGTCTCAAAAACAAATAATTACACTCAGGGGTTGTTTCTTGGCAGTAGGGCTGTCTCTAGCTGGTTGCAACAGACCGTTGGGATTCCTTAATTGCGAGCTGAAGGAACGGTATCGCGCATCAAATGAGCCAAGTTTTGAAATCGCTCAGGACACGTGGTTTCCTCAGTGTCAATGGCTACGGAAACTGTAAATTGAAGATGGGCACCTTCAATTTTTCAAGCAAGTGTTTGTTGGATTTAAGGGGTTTTGATTGTAAGATTGCATTGTGAACTGCGCTTGAAGTCAAATACAAAAAATAGATGTGTTGGTAAATCTTCTTAAAGCTGGAAGAAAATGGTCTCATTGTCTCATTGGCTCATGCCCCTGATAGTTCAGGATTTCTATCACCCTTTTTTTGAGGAAAAAATGTAGCAGTGGACGTATACATGAATTGTCCACAATTGGTTTCTATTGCAGTGGCAATAGGAATCCCGTGAGTCATCTGGGCTTTCTCACCCAAATGATGCTCCTATTGAAGGATAAAATATCTCAACAATTGTTTACATTTACATGCTGCTTCATATGCTTTCCATGTTGAACTGGGGATCTGCAATCTATCCTTTCAAGCCCAAACATACCAAGTGACAAAGCAAATGGTGGGATAAGCATCGCCTTGCTCTACCTCAGCGTTTGCTTCTCGATATAGATCACGATTTTGGGGCCAAGACCTGGAACCTCCTTATGCAAACCCAGGGTCTGACAGGGTATGATTCACATGTCGCAGTCCTCCACTGCCAGTCCAATCATTTCAACCATACAATTCCAAAACCGTATATACATCAATATACTGATCAAACCTTTGCCATTCAAAACCAATCATCAACTAATAAACGTAATGTATTTCATTCAAGAAAGACCACGAGATGGCAGTATTGCAATAGCCCCTTCCCTTAACCAGTATCAGGAAGATTTGCATCGTTCACCAAAATCACCAAGTCATCGTCAACTCTCTGCAAACAGGACTTGCCAGCAAACACCCACCCAGCATTCATTCTATGGCGGGTCAACTCAACTTTTTTGTTGCAAATAGGGCATCCATGCGCATCTCTATTTCCATCTATTTCTATACAGTTAGTCAAGCAAGATCAAGACACATATTTCCGTCATCAGAAATCCATAGACATTTGAGACAGGATGGTCCTTTTGATCCTTTTCACATTTCAAGCATCTAATCACAACCATCCACATCATTCACCGGGTCTTCCGTTTTTAACATCCCTCTCAACACCAGTGACAGGAACTGGCACAGCATTGTCCAGGGCCCATAGCCTTAAGCGTCGCAGGATGGGCGCATGAAAGTCCACTAAGACATCTGCTTCGCGACGACTTTCCACACGCTCACGACAGGTGAAGCGAGCACCAGCACCAGTGGTGGATAGCTCATGGCTATCACCCAAATAAACCTTCCCAATGTTTTTGGATGAGTTTGGAAAAATTCAATCTCGATGAAGAACTTGGAAGATTATCATGATTAACACGAACATTTAAGAGAACTTGCAACTAATGAAAGGGGGCAAAAGGAAAAGGAAACTGGTTGTGTGGGATGGAAGTCTGACTTATGACTCTTTCTTCAGCTTAGGGGTTCAAACAGGAAAGCCACGTATATCACACTCAGCCACTTGATTCGTTTGTTCAACCTTTGCGGCCTGCAGCAACCAACTTATCTGGTCAAATGTCACAGAACATTCACCACCAACCAGGAAACTATTGTATAATAAAAAATGAGAACAACCTATAATACTATAACTATCTAAAGTAGTCCAGACCAATCAAACATTCCAACTCTGTCTACACATCTCTAAAGCAATTATATGATTTCCAGTGGCATCGCTTGACCTTGGTGACCTGAGCCCAGGCACACGCAACAGCTGCACGGTGGAAGTATCCACACCTTGCGCCGCCAAACTGCGCAGCACGACGAAGGAAATGGCGCGAAAAGCATTGCTGGCTTGCCTTGGTTGGAGGCTTCCAACTTTAGAAGGTTTACCTGGTCAAACCCTACTACTCCAGACTCTCTCTCTATATATAGATACATAAACATATATATATATATACATGTCTCTTTAGGCACTTACAATTCAATCATTCTTTGAACATCCAGTAATGTGGTCGTAGCCTCCTAGACTCCTAGACTGATGGACCCTCAGACTGATGGACAGGGTATGTGTGCAAAGTTGCTCAATCCCAATCTTTCGAACTTTGCCGAAGAGCAGGATTTCCTTGATAAGCGAGGCTGTCGACCATAGACAGGATGGCACAACTCCCAGTGTTGTGTGGTATGGGGCTACAATCAACCTATAAATATCTATAATATATACATGGGACAGCATGAGCCATCTGCTTTCAATCTGGGTTGGAAAGCTTCAGGAAACTCTGGACTTTGGCAATCTTTGGCATACTAAAGGCATCAATGAGTTTCTCTGGCAAATGTCCCTCCAATAAAACGTCCTTATTCTCCTTCTGCATCCTTTTGTTCCATCCATTTCCCACCTTGTGCCAACTCCTGTACCCTCCAGTATTCACTGTTTTTTCTTCTTGGTGGCTTACTGTCCAAGTTTCATGTCGTTCAGTCCCATCCACCTCCACACATAGCACTTGATTTCGCCCTGCCACACCCTGTAAGAGCCAGGAGGGACGAACTGCTTCACCCAATAAAGGTTGCCAAATATCCGGTTGGCCCCATAATTTGGACGGCACGTTCAAGAACAACGGATACCTCAGAGTGATATCTTCACAATTAAAGCGTAATGATTTGGGGTTGAAACACCTTGATTGTTGGCCGATTGATCCACCATTCGGATGAACCAGATCACCTTTGAGGTGTCTTTGTTCAAGAATGTCAACGTGAGTGTCATGCAATTAATGGAAGAACTCCCGCCTTTTGCCTTCAGTTTCGGTCTGTCTATCTATCTATCTATCTATCTATCTATCTATCTATCTATCAACTAGTGCAGGATTGCTTCCATCATAACATTGATCAAATGTGGATGATGCATCCCACTTCTCATCTTTCCGGCGTTTCTTGTCCCCGGAATCCACCAAGATGCTTGAAGCCATAGGTCAACTGCTCTGTGAGCATGGGCATATTCTGTGGATCCATCACTGCTAGGATATGAAAGCGACCACTCTTTGCAGCCTCAAAAAATGGAATATTCTGGGTCAAAGTTGCCAGGATGTGGTGGATTTTAGGGAGAGGTTATATATGGATTCATATGGTATGCAGCCGGATGGTGATTGGATTTCCCGATCTTGTACTAATATATCTTGCATGAAAGGGGAAAAAAACAAATACCATGACCACGGAACAAGCACACTACTGATTGAGGCTCTTGACGTTTCTGTGGCCGATCAAAGGAAAACATGTGTAAAAACAAAGGCGCCGGCACTTAGTTTCACACTATTGGCGATAGCTCTTGCTTTAGGGGAAAATCCGATCTCTGGCAGGAAACCTGTCACTTCAAGGTTTTATAAATCAAAAATATATCATGAATACACAGTGCATATGAGCAAAACAACAAATATATTTGAAACAAGTTAGGCTCAGTTGATGGTTTCAAGCTTTATTCCAATTAAACCATCGTGTCATTGTCCTGAAGAACTGATGTTCGGAAAATATTATCCAAGACATTTTTGGATATACTAACTAGTTCAAAGGGCAAGTGATGTCAGTGAAAAAGCAAAACCTGAAAATGTCAACACCCCCAGACGTTGATTGATCTTGTAACTTGGAAACCATTTTCTTCAGTCAATTGGAACAACGAGACCGGCCTCACCCTTTTTCCCTAATCCGAGCTTCAGCTGCATAGGTAGCATAGGAAAATTCCCCGCACAAACGGATGACGCGTTCTTTGGCGCCAGAAGATAGAGGCACATCCCGACCCTTGCGGACCTTCTCCTCAAACTGCTTCCTGTCCCCACAAGACTGTTGTGAGATGAGATGATGGCCTTCTCACATTTCGAGTGTTGATGCAGTTGATACACACAATCATATTAGGATTTAAGCCGAGTTGGCATATTATGTGAGATCAACAAATGTCAGTACTACAGAATGCTGGAAGGGAATGCTGGAGGCAACCTTGATAGCTCTTGATAAGGCTAGTAAGGCTATTATGAGCTGGGTCGGATTAGTTGGGCAAACTGCTTCTGTGAATAGATTTTGCCAGGAAGAATATCTGTTGAAGTCTCTTTCTTCCAAGCTGCCTTCAAAGGATCAGTGTACACATTTCTTCAGGTCACTTAAATCCGATGGAAAAGAGCTGTTTCTTCCAGCTTTCCAAGAAAAACAAAAATCATGCCCTTGGTTCGTAACATGGAAATGGATCCATACTGCCCAAGGCACATCACGTTGTTGGTGATCTGTGAAAAACGGAAGAGGTGTGCCAGCAAATTGAAGCCCGCTGACACACTGCGAACAGCATGACACTGACCAACGGCCAGCAAACGAGATGCTCCTTCAGGACCTGAGAAATCTTACAAGAAATCACGCCATGTGCCAAAACCACCAAACACCTCGAAAAATCAGACCAAATGAGAATTTTGTAAATTCAGATTCTTGTGATTAAATTGATGTAAATTTTGCTGCCGTCCATTGAACCATGCAATGCTATAGGCATACATAACTGCCCTTTGAATATGTTGGAAAAATGGTGGCCATGGCATTTAACTGCCAAAAATATACTGCACATGAACAAATATCGCATACATATTCATATCACACATCTATGTATATACGTTCGAACAAAAGCAAAGTGCCAAATGAAATGCCAAATACAGCGCAAATATAGAACAGGCACATCATGACTCACGTTGATACCCCATAATGACTGCAAAGTATTACAACTAAAAATGCGCCACAGCAGCGGTTCCGGCCAAGAACATGGCATTTCAAACTCAGGCCGGGTCGCGCCTTCCAGGTTTTTCAACAACACCTGTGGATCAATGCCCATGGCTTCAGAGACCAAAGAGGCATCTTGCGTACACCAAATCCTTGGTGGTTTGCCCCTCATTGGGATTTGTGAAATCCGTCATCTGCTTGTGTTTCTCACTCAGAGATTGTTATATTTTGCTAAGGATGAACAAATGAACATAACATAAACATGTCAACATTCAACTTATGAAATTGTTGTTATATAGATTCAAATCTGAAAGAATGAACAAAACCAACACTACAATAAAACACAACCGAGAATCAGCGAGGGTAGCAACTGTTCACAGGCATACCGCAGCACAAATCCTGCAAACTGCCAGGAAAACCCATGGTTTCAAAGCACTGGTTATCAACCGGGGGGGGTGGTCTCGGTGTCACAACCTGCAGGTCTCGTTGCCAAGAGAACTCAGCACTTCCACAACTTGTCAACTTGTAGCATCTAAGTCTGACTAAATCGACTTCAATCGATTTCATGTCCATGCGGTCTATGGGGTCCTACTCCTGGCAGCTGAACAGGTTTCGAAAAAAATCCCTCCTGCAGCAGCAGAATTGCTCCAGTTCACCAACAAAGATCCTTCAATCATGCCAGCACCCAATGTAATCAGCAAGCACGAGGATAATCTTCTGGCAGCGGAACCTGCAAAAATGGGCCAGGCGCCTTCCTCTAGTGCTCAGTGATGGTTGGAGATGATGGTTTTGAAGCACCAAGTTTCACATTTGCTTTGGAACATGTGCACCCTAATAAGTTTTTGCATGTCACATGCCTGACAGTAAAAAAGCCGATTGCCCGTCTTCATGTGTTTTAGTGGGCTTCAAACTTGGGAAAATACCCTGCTTGGTGCTTAGAACCAAGTGGAAAGTGTATCCTTTCACCGTTCAGCTCACGGTATCTTGTTCTTTTAGCGATGGGAAGTTGTTACTTCATGTCACATCATTGGCTTTTCGGCAAGCAACGCCATGCAAATCATCCAGCCCTTAGAAGAGTGAGATATATACCTTTATCATATATAAACATGTACAGCATATATAATGTACATGATTAATTGATTATATGTTCATTGTTGTTATATAATCTATTTGTGTGTGCAGTATTTACGGGTGTACTTATGCGTGTATGTATGTATGTATGTATGTATGCATGCATGCATGCATGTATGTATGTCTGTATGCATGTACGTATGCATGTATGCATGCATGGACATATGTATGTGTGTACGTATGTGTGCACGTATGTACACATGTTTCTAATTACAGTATGTATAATGCATGTATGCATGTATGCATGCATGTAACATATGGTTGTATGTTTGAATTTATGTATGCACTATGAATAGCATCACTAGTATCATGTCACTGGTAAGATGTCTGAATGATTTTTGTGTTGTGCCAATGTGTTTGTGTTTATACCGAATTCAATGCAATTCAACGTGATGTGATGTAACGTAATATCATAATGGTATGCAACATGCATCTTCAAACATATACTGTATATATATATACACTAATTGCTGGTTTCAACCCATTTGAAAAAATACAGTAGTCAATTTGGCACACTTCCCCAAGAAGAGGTGAACAAAATGCTTGAAACTACCACCTAGTATATATAATATATAAGAGAGACCCTCCATGAATTCACAAGACTATTTATGTATAAAATCTACAATCACACATGACTCATATTGACCATATCCCAAATATCTTTGCACTTCTGCCAAAGTGGCGGTCGGCCGCAGTATCCAGGATAATCTTCAGCAAGCGCTGGGCTCTTTCCGCTGACCACTCGGCCAAACAACGCTGCGGATCAGTCACAAACTCCGCGTCCGCCGCGATACGCGCATCCGGTAAATGCAAGACCATTAAATGGACAAACCTCCGGAAAACCAACAGGTTTGCTATTACGAAACAGTAACACATTCGAGATCATCCCCTTCTTAATTGAGCATCTATGTCCTCTGCTTGTCACATGGGAATAAAGGCAGGTAAGATAAAGGGCTTGTGTCAAAGAAAGACCCAATGTCTGCAGTCAAAAGGCTCATCAATATCGATTTTGCCGTCAGAATTAACATCTGCTTGCCTTGGTGCGGATCGGTTGGTCATTGAAACGAAGGGATTGATTGAACTCTTCGCAGCTAACATCAAGAATGGGCCCAAAACAAATGGCAGTAATGGACCTCAGAAATTGCTGCAACTTGTTGGTACAAAAACCAAAATAAACAGAACATACAGAACATCATAGAAGAATGTAAAACACACACCAACTAACTAGCAGGGGGGTGTGCCACATCCCCTATCTGATCAAGCCTCTTCGAAAACCTGACCTGATAAACCTTGAAATCACTGGAAATGTTCATCTTGGCATTGGACTTACCGTCTACTCTGCCAGGTGTAGAAAAGAGCGACAACGATTGCCAATGTAGAGGAAAAGTAGTCTACAGCGGGTACATGTATGTAAGCTTCATGATAAAATCAATATTTCATATGTTTCTATCTCCAAAAACCCTGAACTCTAAACTCTAAAACCAACTAATCCGTATTTATCCTTCGCTCCTGTTCATTTGTTGTTGGCCTCCAACCCCCACCAACAAAAAAAACCTGTTCTTAACAAGATCATGCCTTCCATGACATCTCTAAGGGGTCCCTCAATAAATGATGCCGGTTGTCACCAAGTGACTCAATGCATTGATCAATGTATTCCTCTGAGGCTGGTCGAACCTCCATAGTACCACCATTACCATCGCCATCGCCTTCAGCGCCTTGCCATGGAAAAACCCTATATATCAGTCTATATCGTTCTATGTCTACAAACGAATTCTTAAGGAACACATTTAAAATTCCAAAGGTATATAAGACGTTTTGGAACAACCACAAGTTAAAATCTGATCATCTAAACATGTAGTATTTCAAAATCAGTCATTTGTAACTAGTTCTTAGCACACAATGGGCACTTTTGTAATTAGCACATAGTCACTGGTGCTTCGTAATTAGCAATCACTTCAGCTATAACTGCTACGGCTGTGGCTATACATATACATAAAAACCAAAAAAGTCATCAGCTTCAGCAAAACTGTGGCCTGAAGGCAATTCATGAGGTCACCAAAATGGGTTTATGTAGTCTAAGCCAGTTAGCCTTTGCAACTGGTCACCTCCGATAATTGGAGTGTGGAATGATGATTGGCTTTGCTTGTGGATACGTTTCGAACTGATTTTGATCTGCCCTAGATAACATCCATAGCTCGTCTATCCATCCTCCAAACCCCAAGAATCGGAACCTGCAGTGGATAAGGCCTTCAATCTTTCGCGCAAAAGCACCTTGACTTCTGCAATGTCCAAGAATCCTTGGCTCACAGGTTGGATAAATGCTGTGCATTGGGTGTGATGCTGGGTGATGCGTTGAAAGGGTGGAGCGCGGTGCGACCTTGTAGGCAAAGACTGCATATTATTACACGACTTGTCTTCAGTGTTTAAAAATTATTGAAGGATGGCTTTCTCGTTGTTGTCACTACTTCAATCCCTGCCCCAAATGTATCCAAATACCTTTCCTCACCTTTGTCTTTGTCATGTCTCCATGTGCGTTCCTCTTTCCTATTCATCGAGTGTCCGTTGTTGTCCTTGTCAGCTTCTTGAAACAGCTGGCGATAGGTCTCTCGCCATTTGTCAGCTGCAACCACCTACCATGCTTCGGTCCAGTGGTGTCTGCAACCAATGGTTGGTGGTTGGTTGTGGTAGCCCACTTAAGATATCTTACTATTATAGGAATTCCAAATGAAAAACAATTGCACTTTGAAAATGCCGCAATATGCTCAAAACCTCCAACCGTAACCGCCAATCATTCAAGAAATAGCGGCCTACTAATCAATCAATCAATAAATCAATCAATCAATCAATCAATCGATCAATCAATCAATCAACCAATCAATCAATCAATCAATCAATCAATCAATCAATCAATCAATCCAGCACTGGTTGACAGCAGCAAGTGAAACCTAACTCTAGTTGTTGGCTTCAACCCATTTGAAATCCTTTAGTAAATTGGGATCATTTCCCCAACTACGGGTGAAAATTAAAAAAATGAAAGCACCTAGAACTTAGTTTAACACTCTGAGATCTGCAACCTTTTAATCTTAAATGCCTTATGTCGTCGCACCACACGCGAGGGTCTCAGGAGCCGTAGGGTGCGCCACGGTCGCACCCAACAGGCTGTTCCTATAGCAGCCATGGTCGCCCCATAATGACGAAGGGCCAAAGGCTTGAGAGCTTCTACCCACTTCACATAGAGTCTTGTTGGCACATGGCAAATATATCATGATATCAACACTGTTTCCTGTGATTCTGTGAATGATGAGTGTAGTTGAGCCACCTAAAGAAACTGAAATTTACGTGAAGTATAAGGCACATAGAAATATGTTGGTCTAATGGTCGGTTCTTGTGGTGAAATAGGTTGATCTGACATGTCATAGATGTGCTGATCTGAGCAGGTCCTCGAATTGCCAGGGATGGATTCCAATACCTATAGGTTTATCATGGTGTATCCATTTACCCTAGAAGTCCGAGACCAAACAAAGAATGGTCCTTAGATGTCCTTAAGATGATCCATGTAAAGGATACCACGCTACCAAGGTGCAAAAATTGGTCGACTTGGACTTCGTGGGTTTATATTGTGCTAAACACAATATGTTACGTTGCCTTTCTTGTACACCACTTGCCGCTTGTCTTGCAACTTGGAAAAGCCAAAACGGATCTGAAAGACTGGAGCTGCCAGTAACAGCGACAACAGCAACATCATCAACATCGTCGACCACGACAACAACAACAACAACAACAACAACAACAACAACAACAACAACAACAACAACAACAACACGGTCAAGATGGGGAACCATTTCACAAGGCTATGATGTCAACGCAACACTTCCCCCAATCTTTCACCGGCCTGTGAAGCTTGTCTGGAGATGAAGCCTTGCAATGCAAACTGCACAAGAATTGTGATGACAATTAAGTGGTAGCGTGTAGAGAAAGACACGATGGCAGCCACATGTGTAGTCCGACCCCCAACAAAGAATGAATCAATGACAAAGTGTGTATATTGTGGTTTCATCCACTTCACATGCACGTGTCTAGTGAAATGACATGTTTCACTGAATGCTGCTGTGGGCAAATCAGAAGTTCGATCCAAGTGGATTGCAGGGAGGATGAAAATGCTTCTTGGAATCCTGTCCACCGGTTGCTGTCGCGCCTGTTGATAGGAGGGGCCCCTGCCGCCGGGCACTGTGACCGGCAATAATTATACGACTTTTTCTCGAGTCAGAATAAGTTCTCCGTCAGTTGAGCACTGAACTTGAATGCAATCTTCAAAGGTAGAGGTAGAGTGCACAAAAAGCAAATGGCAAGGTTTGGGCACCAAGGAAACTCGTGTCAGGTGTATGTCCTTCATCAATCTTTATCATGGCTTTAGTGTATATATATATATATACAATAACCATTTCATAATTTCCATTGACCTTGACCACTTCATCATACTTCATCAACTTCAGGCAATTCTACCCCTCACCACACCTGGGTGCGGCAGGAGCTTGGCCCTCTCTTGAAACAGCCGCCTTCAAATAGCCACCTGTACCATCGAGGCGAACGGCAAACGATATCAATGGACAGGCGTGATTCTCAACAAAACACGTGGCGAAAAAATTCTGGGATCAGAGCATCATAACTACATAACTTCCTTCCTTCAACAAAAATAGAGAATGTGTAGGGAACTTACGGGAAAACACACAATGATTCAACCACCAACACCTTGGACACAATACAAGTGCAACCCTGAATCCCCACACGCCTGGGTTTCGCAGTTGACCCTGGGCTCGGGGGAAGGTGGGAAAATCCGAGTTTTTTCCCATCTTGGAAACTTGGCCTACAGGAAAACTACACAATACAAACAAGTTTGGTTGATTCTAGATACTGCAAAGCTTGGGTTTATCTTTCAATCATTCAACGCTACTCACCGACTCCCCGCAGGCGGTTGAAACCCTCCCCTTTTCCTCAGTCAAAAATATTCTTCAAAGGCACGGCTTTTTCTTCCACTTCTTTGAAGAGTTCCATTGCTCGTGACATTGGTAAACTTCCCATAGCCTCGATCGCCTGTTCAAAACAAATGTGGGGACAAGTAAAATTGACATAGACATCCAATATTGTCATGATGTGCTTGAAATTGAACAAAGAATACACCAGTAACTAAGTGAAACTAAATGTATCTAAATGTTGTGGTATCAATGTCGAATTTCTATGAATTTCTACCTACCTACCAAGCTTCAGAGGAACCGAAGATTTCATACAACATCCGTTGCAGTGAGAGGCTATAGAAGACCAAGAGTTTGTCACGGCTGACGAAAACTATGTTATTGGTATTGGATTACAGTATCGCCTCAAAAAAAAAATGTTTTCATCTGCCAGGCTTGATTTCAGAAGTATCCGTCATTGTTTTGAAAGAACACCAGGTCTTTTGACTCCGGTTGAATTTTACATATTTTTGCCATCAATTCGGATATGATTGGATATATAGTAGGTGCAGTTTCTTCCCATTTGATCCACATTTCCACTCTCGCCTCATCATCCATCGGCCTATCTTGGAAGACATTTTCATTCAACCACCTCGCCTCATCCCGGTTTCGGAACAAAATGTGAGAGATTGCACAAGCAACCACCCAAAACTTGTCATTTTCGGGGGTTGTTTACCAAGCGTGGGGCGGAGTTTGCACCTGTTGGAGCAAAATATATTTGCTGATATTCATGCACGATGACATAGCTTACCAACATGGGAGATGCTCAAATAAGATCGATGTCCTACTACTTTCACATAGTGTACTGTAGTCTGTTCTTTGTCACCATCTATGGCCCTGGTTGACCAAAGTCAATATTTGAGCATTTTGATGACCTTTAAACATCAACAAATCTGTATACCTCACACGGGTGCTTTTGAACGCCCCTTCTGGAAACCGCCCCTTGTACTTTGCAAGTACATTCTGAACGAATGAAGCATCATGGCGCCTGGTCATGAATTACGACATGTACAGTTAGGGATACACAAAAAAAAAAGATATGCATCCTTTCGTGCGTGTCAATGCGTGTCATTCATGTGTCATTCTTTTCCACCCCTTATCAAATGTGTCGGTGAACGGGTGTCCATTGTAGGCACCCCTTCTGATGTGTCGTTTTCACCCCAAGTTTGGATTCCTCACCCCCTGGGCTCATGGTCATAGAGTCGTGGTTAATGCATATTTTTTGTTGGATGCATTGCTTGCATGAGCAACGGGTGATTTATAGTCACCCCATTTTACAGGGTGCTTTACTGTACCTCTGAGGGTGCTGCCACCAATCATTCTATTAATCTATGTTGCTATTTACTTATCTATGCATCCATCTATGTTGCTATCTATCTATCTATCTATCTACCTACCTACCTACCTACCTACCTACTTACCTACCTACCTACCTATCTATCTATCTATCTATCTATCCATCCATCCATCCATCCATCCATCCATCTATCTCCTGTGGAGGGATGACGGTCATACATATCACACACATACATCATCCAGTTTCAGGGTTGTAGATTTGGCCCTGAATCAAGCCGCCAAACCCTGGAAACAAACCAATATTTAGATCCCTAGGTACCGGCTGTGGCTTTGTTTCCCAAACTGTATGGGGGACAAATCTGCAACCTTGAATTTCTGGAATCCAGGAAGCAACTGACCTTGATTGATGTAGAATGTAAAAGCAATGACAATGATTCAATGATGATAGATACGAATCAAGTAAACAAGACTTCCCAACTACCAGTTACAATCCTTCATGCAAGGCAGACCAAGGCACTCTTCGGCTTACTTTGTCCTCCTGGGCAAAGCAGGAGTGCTAGAGCTATGTATTCTACAAACATCTCGAACATTTTCACCATCCAAACGCCAAAAATGGGTAACGATAATATAGAAAAACCTGGGTATTAAAAAACAACAATGTTTTTCTCCGGGTTACGGAACGAATTATGTTTCCGCTTTCTACTCGCAAAAAAAGGGGAAAAAGATGCAGTAGGTACATATCTGTGTGTGTGTGACTGTGAATAAATACCAGGAGGCCGCAAAACGATGAAAAAGAAAGGTCAAGATGTGTTTGTCTTTTTTTGTGATGGAAAAATTATTTTTTGGATTTTTTTGGTTTGTACACCTGCCAGAGTTGGAGAAACGGCTCGGAGATATAGAGGTTGCAAACTTTTTTCACCCCCATTTTGGCCTAAGACCTTCCTTTTGCAGCCAAAGTGTCCCGTTTTTTTTACACATGTAAAGATTTGGATCAATTGCATTTAATTTGCAAATATGGTCTATAGTGTCAGGTGATATAGCCTACACATGCCTGCACATATACATGCACGCAACATCCTGAAGACCCCTTAACCCGACCCCCCCGCAAGCACCACAGGAGGAAGCAGGAAAGCCCGTCGCACCACCGGACCCCAGCCCGCATGGGGGGTTAGCTCAACATATTCACACAACAAATCCAGGTGTTTATTCGTCGGTACCGGCGCACCTAGCTGATCAGCTTGAGAAAACATTCGAAATAGCAGTTCCTACGGTGCAAATTGAACCATGTGATTTGTTTCCTCAAGCTGATTCTTCAGAGATCTTGCCTCAGAAAACGTTGCTGTTTATAACCCATGAGATTACCCTCTTGTGTCCGTCTGTTTCTTGTGATTAAAAATGCGCAACAGACGGCGGTCAAAAAAGGTGAATCCATTGTGGGGATTTCATCAACCCAGGGTCCTGCAAATTTCGAGTCTACTAGAGTTTCAAAGATGCTTGTTGATGGAAGAAATCCCGCACCACATGGGATGTATAAAACCCGGTAAATAATGGGATATATATAACCATGTCAACAGGTTAGCCGGATTTCTTCCATCAACAATATGAGCAAACCATGACATACCAAGTCCTGGGAATTGAAGGCTTGCGGGGCTTGCACAGTTGCCTTGCGCTCTGGGTTGATGGTGACATCTTGGGTAGCAGGTGTTTTTCTGGTAATGGACAATGGCAATGGTAAATCACCTGTGTTACCATGTGTTGCCTGTTGCTTCCTACCAGGCTTAGGAAGGACCCGAGCCTATGGCTTGGTTTCAACAAAAAGGTATCCCTTCGTTTTTCTTGGACCTCCATCCCTCTAGTGTTTTCCGACCTTTGTTCCGCCGGGAGGGACAAGTCCCTCATTCAAGGCCGCAGTCTTCAGGTAGCCACTGGGATTCCTGATCGGGGTCCGAAGTATTAACCCCTTCCTGACCTAAAGTCATTGTTAGCCCAGCTGTGAAGTATGAAGAATATTGAACAATCATCTGAGCCCTCCAATCTTATATAGAAGATATTTAAAATTGAGATATCACAGAGTTGGAAGTTTCATTCTGTAAAATCAAGAAAATGAATAAACATTACCTGTCACCCTACAATGATACAGAAATCATTTCCACTTGCAACAGAACATGTGCAACGATTTTGCACCACAACTCTACCATCGCCACCATGATGAGTTTCCAAATGCCTGGAATTAGGGGACACCTTTGGATGTTGATGTTTCAATTCAAGTGTAATAGTTCGGAAAACAAACTCATGGAAACAATGGCCAAATTCAATGCAAAACTGAAAATTGATAGATATTGATAGGATTACTGATTACATTGTGTTCATACCTTGACCCACATTCACCCAAATTTCTAAACGGCACGGATGGTTTCATCACTGCCTCATATGATCAGCTTTCCCTTCAATCTCCTCGCAATGACAACTCACCGAAGCAAAGGGCTATGCGATCTAAAACCTGTTTGTATCCTACAACATGCTTGACATGCTTGTATAATTTGTATATGTCACTGTCACCCCAGAAAAAACATCAAACAACAATAAAGGTCAGTGTCAATTAAGACCTAAACGTGTCTGAATGGCCTCCACGGCCAGCTACCATCTGTGGCGGATGATTTGGTGGCCATTTGCCCCAGGATTGTTGCTGCCGATGGATAAATACGCATGAAACATCTTTGCAAAATCGCCGTGTATATAAGTCCTTCGATTATATAGTTAACTTGACTATGTAAACGCTCAAGGTTATAAAGTTGTCATAAACTTACTAATGATTAATGTATATCATGCATGTAACATGCAAATACATACAGTATACATAAGACATGTTCTTTGCGATCCAAGCGATTCTCAAAATGATGTGCATTGATTGTTATGGGACCCATTGTCCAAGTTCCAAAGTTTAAGGGTGGTGCACTTGGAATTTCAATCCCTCTCAGAGACTTAAGTGGGAAATGGTGGAACTGCAGGTCTTCAAAATACCATGAGAAATCTACCTTGGAAAGTGACCCTACATTTGAACCCTAAGGCCCAAAAAAGGGCCAATTGATATCATTTTGGCCATTTTTTCCACCAACTGAATTTGCGTCCTTTAAGAGTTCAAAGGCTCTAGCAATGCCCAGGCCAAACATGGCACCAATGGCCTTCCATAGGCCCCAAAGCTGGATTTAACATATGACAAAAAACACAGTTTGCACAGTGCTGTCAGCATGGTATGTTTCAAGAAATTTGTTTGAAAAAAACATCCCAAAAAACCAGTCATGTGTACAATTTTGTCCAACTTGCCGAAAAAATCAAGGCAAGGTTTTTGAATGGAGACATCTGTGAATAAGAAACGACACCCAAATAAAACACATGGATATTAGGGGCACCTCATCATCGATGATACGATCAGGGAACTTGTTGTTATTCCTTGGCTTTGAGTGGCCGAGTGGCCAACTGATGAGGAGATGCTGGGTGCAAACTGCGAAACAGAACAGTGGACACTTGACTTTGTTGCCTAAATTTGCTAGCACAAGAGAAAGCATACATAAACCAACTAAGGGATGGCAGCCATATGGTGGCTGCATGGTTTACATTTGAAGTCTAGGTATCAATAGATATGTCAGGACCCCTTGGGGGAAGCAAATGATCTTCCAAGGTCGTTCAACCTCGAAAGCCTTTCAACCATGGTTTGAAGACTGAATGTGATAGACAACCGTCTGATCTTATCATGTTTTATCTTGCTGATTTCCAACTTCTACTTGACTACAAGCAAAGACTTGATACTATATAATAGATTACTAGATTATGGATGATGGTGGGTACAATGCTTGTCAGTGTCTCAGGTTAGAGGTGTTGGTCAGCCAAAGGAATCCCGTGTGGCCATAGTAAGTTTCTATACTTATGTGGTTTATCTCTACATAGTTGTAAAGAAATGTACATGTATATATTATATATGTATGTAAATAGTGTAAAACTACATTCTATTTACACCTTGACACTTTATGAACATAAAACTTGCACTAAAACTTCCATCCAAAAATTCCTCAACGTCTGCCTGATTGAAACATTGGGATCATTTCTGTTGCATCTATTTTTTGGGGAAGGAAAAAAACAATCAAACACCTACTATCCTTCACCAGCTTTTTTTCACACCAAGAGGCAACCAGTTGACCCGTTTGTGAATTTTCATCTCTTCTCCTTCTGACTGTACAGGTTGCACCGATTGCACCCTGTTGTACGATTGCACCTGGAAGGTGATCTCGAGTGATCTGTCGGGCTACATGACGTTAGTTGGTGGTTGAACCAACCCATCTGAAAAAATATGCTCAAATTGGATCATTCCCCTAGGATCCGGGTGAAAATACAAAATAATACAAAATATTTGAAATCAACAACACATAGGTTGATCTTGCAATGTTTTTCTCGGCGTTGCTTGTCTCATGTGGTCCAGCTCCAAGTTTGTTGTACTTCGCATTTTGTACTCAACTCTCCACATAGTTTCACCCAACAGCCAGGGCACTACATAGTTTCCACCCGAGCCACTGTCACGAGCGACTGCAGCTTTCAAATATCCTGAACGATTTGGGGGGGGTCGCGGGGGCATCAACTGGTACAGCGAAACGACAAAGTCATCACTCGCCCGTCTCTTTTCAGACTCCCCAATGGAGACGCAGGATTCAATATGTCATCTCTTTGTCATCTCTTATGGTTCTGCCCACTCTAATCGCACACGCCACTAGACCAAAAATTCTTTAAAATTTTGCAAAGTTTCATTGGATCAGTCCATTCTGCATGGTAAGGAGCCAAAAGAAGCAGTGTTCAGTCTCAATTTTTTGCAGCACTTTGCAATGTAATCGCGGCACGGAGACTATTAGTTCGAACCTTCGAAATTATCACTGGATATGTCCAATCTGCATGGCAGGGCATCAAGAAGAGTTGTGCTTCAGTTTAGTTTTGCACAGAATTTCCCAATGGATTCGCGCAGAAGCTATACTAAACGCTAAACTCTGCTATTCGCGAGATATCACAAACCATCACTTTGTCATCTTCAACACAAAGACCAGTACAACAAGCACCAGCGTCTCTAGCAGCAGTACCACCACCAGCACCAGCGCCACATGCAGGAATCTGCTCTGTACATGTGAGTATGTATGCGCAAGATTCGAAAATTTATAGTTACATACTGCAAAACAAAAAACGCTGGCACGCAGGTTCTTGTATCTTCACATGTTTGAAATGCTTACAGCTGTTCGATACACAGCACACAAACAAACATGCATACACAAGCAAATTGCGAGAATGCAAACACTAGAGAATTGGAAGTGGAAAAGGATGGAAAAGGAACAAAGTATCGCGCACAACACTAATATGATATATGAATTACAAAAGTATATGCAAAAAGTCACCAAAATACTGCGGACACGCAGACTGATACCACTTCCCCGTGAGCGATGCGACTTGAAGCGACCCTGGTAAAGTAAAACACAAGCTAAACGCAGCATGCACTTGACCAGTAGGCCCACTAGCTAATTGTAGAACAGCAACTAAACGCTACATTCATCATATTCCATCTCTAATTTCTAAGGTTGACTCAAATGATGCATTTAGTATGCGGGGTGCTAAAAAGAGACGACATCTGAACAATGCTCTCCCCATAGGCACGGCTACAAAAACATGAAATGAGAGACGACTTTGTCTTTTGACTGTATATGGCATCAGTGGAGCTGTTGGGAAGATTGATTTTAGTCGCTGTGCCATATTCTGCGCTGAATTCATGAAAGGGTCTCGCATGAAATGGATTTGTGTATATACAGCAACTGTTTCAGTTTTCATGTACACCAAATGACATCCAGTAGACTTACGCCACAGCAAGAATACCAAGAATCCCACGAATCATCTAGAATCTCCTTGCCCCTTTGAGCAGTTGGAAGTTCTGACGATGTTTGCATGGTTTTCTTGCATCGTATCGTGAGCATGCAAATGTATTAGAACAAATTCTAGTTGAGATGAAAGTTGCATTTACGAAGGAACCCAAGGTGTATTCCATCTCGCCAACCGATTCTGATCCCCAAACCTGACTTGTTGTGACATTTGCGAGGATCCCCACTACTAATTGCTAAACCAACAAGTTGCGGTTGAAAGGTTCCTGATTGCATCGTCAAACAGCACAGCAAATTGCCAATGATCCCAAATACTGTTCACCATCTATGACCAGCCAAAGGCTCCACTAGGATTCTTCACTTGATCTTGCTTCTCTTCCACATCCTGCCAGCGTGTCATCCCCTTGAAACATGGTAGAATGCCAAAGAACAACTTGTTCAAACAACTATCATGTCATACCACCCGTTTTCTCCAAACAAGTTCACAAAATTAGTGATCACTTGGCAGCAATCATTTTGACCATTAATTGATGACTTCACGATTCCGTGGGCAGAATCGGCCAGAACACTCGCAAGTGAGATCGTGTTTCAAACAGTCTGATCGGTGCATGAAGGCAATCATGTGGGTGGGAACACTGACCCCTGAAACACAGGTAGAATATAATGTGACTGTAAGCATCTACAAGCTCTGAATTTCTGAGTACTCTCAGTTTTGGCATTCTGGGTCCCTGTGTTGACCCATGGAGTTGGAAGAGTAAACCATTCCTTCACCAGCATCTTTGGTTGCCCAAAGTTGTTTAACGTTGGCTCATAAGGCATTAGCAGAAAGTAGCCAGCCAACCAAAACCCCTCCCGACTCCTTGAAGAGAAGCATTGCACGTGCAGATCCAAGGGTGACAAGTGCATGTATTGCCTCAACGGGAGCAAAAGCTGCCACATCCAAACAACCACAACAACACCAGGGGCAACTGATACCCTCCAGGGAATTAACATATCCCACCTTGGGAAAAGGAAAATCATCTTCAAAATGCCATTTTTGGGGGATATGTTAGTTTCCTGGAGGGTAATTTGGTCAACTTCTTGGACAACGAATGACTCGGGTCTGCTTTGAAAAGGGTCCTTGCCTCGTTGTCAATGGGTCGGTCTGGAAAAACATTGCTGTTTAACCTTACGCGTGCGGTCTTTCACCCAACATGAACTCAAGATGAACTGGGAATCCAAGGGACTTTCAACAACTGACTACTTTCTCGCATCTCAGTGTTTAATTGATGAGTGTTGTAAGTCGCAAGTTGTATATAGTTATGATGTAGTTAGGAAAACTACAGAACATATTTAATGTTACATATATACCCAGATCTGCAAAGAGACACCAAAAAAACTCAAACAAAGCAGGCCGAACTATTGTTGTCCCCCCTTTGCATGGCAGCATATAGCAAGACAGAGTTTTTAGTTTCCCCTCTTAGATCTGTCTGGTGTTGGTATTGAATGACTCGTCGTTTAATGTGTTTCTGTTGCAGCCATCCCATGGACAATGCAGTCTTCTTCAGGATCCTAGGAATTGTGAAATCCGCCTAGCCCACTAAACCCTGCTAGATTCACCACGAACATCAAAATAACTTGCTGAGAAAAGGAAAAGGTCAAGGTCCTTTTCAACTGCAATCTTACTAGGCTTGACGCGAAACTTGGAAACATTTGCAACCACGGGTGTTGCGTAAAAAGATGATGCTGCGACGCGTCATTTTGCTGATTATGGTGGTCCTTGAAGTGAACAAGGGTCACACCCTGCTTCAAGAATGTACACTGAAAACACTTTGAACTCTGAATGAGCATGGCCTACATCCCAGCGTCATCCTCATGATTCCAACAAATCAAGGTGGCTATAAGCCACCATCCAAGACTAGGGCTTTGGTTAAGGGGTGGTTCCTGACATCACCAGGTTGACCAACTCATTATTTTTACTGCGAGATAAGACACCACGTGGCTCGCCGATGAATCTTTTCCTGTCATCCAGGGCTGACCAAGAAAATGCGTAGCATGGAAATTCCCAAGGACCAGGGGTGAAACTAATGCGACTCAGGCAACGGGGCTATGGCCTGTATTGAGGTGCCAAATTGTGACATGTCAACTGCGTGGAAATTGACAGTTGTTTGCAAATACCAATTTACAGTACATCACAGGAGATAAGCAATTTTTCGGGTTTCCCTTTCACAATGCTTTCTGCAGTTGGACTCATTGATTTCCAGGACTTTTGACGATCAAGGATATCATGTTGCCGGATGCCGAAGTGGGATATACAACTTGGCACATCAAGCTTTCATCAATGCAAGCTGGATTTTCATACCGGAAAAATCAAAGTTGCAGGGAGATTTTCCAGGGTTTCACCGGTAAAACTGGGCTAACGGTTAGTGGCAATGATTTTGGCACCAGGTGCCAAAATGAAAGTTTTAGGAGAGTACCCTCCCTGAAACTAACATAGCCTATGAAAACCCTCATCTTTCCCTGGAAAATACCATTGAAATGGTGGATTTTCCATGGCTATGTTAGTTTACAGGAGAGTAACTGCTTCTGTGATTTTTTAGTGCTGACAAGGATCATCATCTCCTGATGTAGCCTGATACGTTGTTCCAGCAGACTCGCGTGATGCAGCTGTTTTTAGATATCCAGTCGGGTTTCCTGGAGCAAAACGTAAGGGAACACGGACCATGGAAAAAACCGTTAAAAACAAGATGTTTGTTTAAGAAAAGGCTTAGAATCCTGAATTTAAAGATAAAAACATCTCCAAAAGCAATGCCATCTATTAGATGTCGGACAATATATACATGTGAAAACACGTAAAAGGGTGAATCACCTAACAATATACCAAAGGTGAGGAGCTCAGATACTGTACATATTGGACTTACCCCTCATGCAGCTTCGTTCAAAGATCTAAGATGTGAAACAACGGAAACTCCACGGATGCGTGTCAGATTTTGACATGTAATGTAAAATCTCCCGACCGCAGTCCATGTATGGTCTGTGTGAAACCCTTTTGTGGGGTCATTAAGTCAATCCTTGTAGCGTATATTGGAGATATACGAACCTGAACCAAACGTGAAAATCTCAGGATTTCAAGAATGAATATAGTTTCCATAGACATCTGTTGGAAAGGAGTGGAGGATTCATGCAGGCCCACACCAGCCTCCTCTTGATTATTCCTAATTATTATCAGCAAACCTTCGCCTTTCTTAAGTACCTCAGGTCGGCCACCAACACAACAAAAGTTGCCTCCAATCAGGTTTTCCTGCCGTTTCTTGTCATCCCTTGCTCCGCTCAACTGCAAGCAAGAGTCGGACTTGTTCCTTCTTCTCTTCTAAGTCTTTGAAGACCTCCATAGCCCGTGCGGCACCCAATGATGTCATCATGGCCACAGCCTTGCAGGGTGAAGGTTGGTGATCGATCGTACATCATGATGGATCTAAAACCCAAAGGTGATATACAAGGACAGCGGCCCACTGCTATTTTAAGTTATAAGGTTCTTCTTTGCGCGAGGAGGTGTGTGATTCATACTACAATTCTTGTTGGTTTCCAAAATCTCCAAGAACCTACATCCCTTGACCAAGCCAAAACAGCATAGAACCTCTAAACAATACACAAAGTATCAAACAATTGAATAGTTTCCCTGATCGACGGTAAGAGTCGATAGAACGCAAACAGCTCAACAACTGCATCTACATTTGGAAACCCTACAAAATAGTATCAATCACCAGCTGAGATATGTGTAAACCGTGTGCAAATATCTGTGGACTTATCATTGACATCTCTGAAAATCTGTCACCATTGATCTCCAGTTTCAGCGCCTCCTGATCAATGGGTCGGTCTGGAAAAACATTGTTATTGAGCCACGTTGCACCTCATTGGGGAAATGAATCTGAAATTTGGATGCCACCTTCCAAGCGAGGCCATGGAGTTTTTTTGGACTTCCATAAAATACATAGGAAATAGCGGTCGACATGAAAAGAACCGATCCTGACAATTTTGTGGGGGAAAAGAACTTCCACCGAAACAAGGAGGACATGATGAAATGTGATGAAAAACATCAAGAAAAAAATCAGGATACATATTATCATGCAAAAAAGATTTGGGGAAGAATGCAGGCTGCTGCATACATGTTCATGAATCGCCATTAATGCCCAGTGCAGGGATGTGTGTGTGTACAGATGCGCCAACTAATAGAGCAACCTTTCAAATGCCAAGGAAACAAAAATTGAAGCCAAACAACCAACCCACGTCCAACAGAAACGACTCAACCAGTCACCAAAGCAAGGCACGCTTTTGGACCTTTACTTCATCACCCCCACTTGCCATGGGTGCCAAGACCAATGGTGCTTCACGTTTCACCGCCGCCTTCCTAAGCTGATCGTGGCGCCTCGCCTCCTATGCCAATTATGGATCTAGGATGCCAAATGTTGCCACATTACCCAGTGATCTGATGGAGATTGTGATTTTTTTGGCTCCAACAAGCCTATTAAGTACAGACTGTGTTTGTGTCATTCCTGATTCCGAATCACTTATTCACCCCACTCGGTGACAGTGGCTGATTCCATGTCCCTATGAAAAGTTGCATGCAACAACAAAAACAAACTGCCTTTTGGCATGGCATCATGTCGTGGGTTATGTATTTTCTTTGGGGTGTATCTCGGCCTATGATCCACACTTCTATACTGCCTTAAGTAAATCAAGCCCGGTGGATCCCTGGAGATTCCCCGGAGATTCTGTGTTTCGACATGTGAAGTGTTTTAGCGAATTACAGCTATAAGACTTTGACTCAAAAAATCCATCCAAATCCACACCCTTGTTTTCCAGATAAGTTTCAAATATCCTGAAGGATTTTGTACCTGATCCTTTTTTTCCTCAGCCACGTGGCAACGGGGAAACACATAGTACAAACACATTGATTGAAAACGCTGTAGGAACTGTAGGCACTGCAGGCGCTTGACTTCAGTCCACAGGTGTTCCAATGAAGGAGGCATTCAAGGTCATACCATTCTTTAGATGTGGACGCTTTGAATTTTGGTCAAGATCATCTATCAAGTGCCAGTGTACATTCTCAACTGATTCGCTGCTTTTGACTCTTGTGCTGCCCTTACCCTTGGAGCATACCTTGATACAAATGCAAATGCCAATGCCCAATGCCATTATTTTTACAAACAAAATCCTACCTTCTTGGCAGTTGACCTCAACAAAGTTTTTGTGCAAAACTGAGTCCATTCTGTCCAATCCTAGTGATCTGATGGAGAAAAGGGAAACTAAAGCTGCCAAGACTCCTCAACATCTTTGAATAATTCCATAGCACGAGCGGAACCTAGCGTCTTCAAAGCAGCAATCGCCTGCAGCTCTGGCTTTGTAGGAGTTTGTTGCATCAATCTGAGCCGGACAGAAGGTATGAAATATCAAAAAATACTAGGCGCATCTGCTCCATAGCTCCTAGCATCAGTAATTCTGCGGCAACTAAGGTCACTATGACTTCAAGATACTTCATCTTCAGCAAGGTTTTGCGACAACACATGTCTTTGCTCTCCACTATTTTTCTTGGCTAAGATGTCTAATGCAGCCTTCTGTGACACCGAACTAAGCCAAGTAAACCTCCCAGGGGCCTCATCGTCGATGGGACGGTCCTGGCCAAGCATTCTAAACACATCCCCGCCATCCAAGAAACAGGTCTAACTAAACTATATATAGATAATTATGTTATTTTCCTGATTGGTCATGTTGAAGTCTGTTTTCAGTCATGAGAACTGATCTGGTTGCCATGGTTGGGAGTAGACAGCAATCATCAGGAATCGTAATCCTTACCCTCAAAACACAAACCCTAAAAACCCGAGGTTTTGACGCGCGTCGCGCAACTCGTCTAGCATCAGAAACAGCTTGGGAAACTCATGACTCAATCGCTGTGTGACCCTCAACGTCTGTGCAGTTTTAGGTCGCGATGAGAGCGATGATCAAACAAGTAGGATCGAACTGTCAACCTTCACTTTCCACTTTTCTTGTGGTGCGCAATGGTTTCTGTTTGACATTTGTTCTTTCCAGAAATTTGATTGTAGTTGCCAACATGAATGGCGTGAATGGGCGCCATCCCAACCCGTCACTGACTCTCAGTTTCATGTCCACATCCTTGAAGACATTGCCATTCAACCAGCTACCTCTCCTGGTAGGTGAAGTTGGATAGGGACATGGTGGATCATGGTGGATCAAATACACAAATTTACCTCCAGATGTGGAACTTTTCACCTGCAAAAAATGGCACCCATTGGCTTCGTTTATCGACCTCCAGGTCGTTGGTTTTGTATAGGTGTCCTGTGGATCTTGCTTTCAGCATCTCCGCCATAGCCACCAAAAGCCTGTCGAAAACAGCTGATCATCAGTTGATCTGTTTCAAAGAAAACCAACAAAAATCAAGGCTGAAAATCATCACCAATCACCATCACTTTCACACACACGATCACTATACGGTACATGAAACTAGGCCAGGAAACCAATAGGAAACGAGTATTCCAACCCTCCGTTTTCAGGGGCTGTATATTCTGTTAGTTTCAGGGAGGGTATATGATATCTTCAGCATCCTCATCATCATCAACTCCCAGAGCCCTTTCCCTCCTGCGAGGGTTGAACCTGGCAGTTCGTTCAGCCGCGGAATCTGCAAATGTAAAAGAACTGAGTCAAACATGGTTCAACCAAGTCTACAAACTGTTTCTGGAAGGTTGATATTTGAAACATTTTGAAACGAAAACTCTCTTACACCTATAATGCAAAGATATGACCCAACAAATCTTTAAAAAACATCTGACAACAAACAAAATGCTGGACAGGTGTGCTTCTGATAGTCAAACCAAGGGGTGCCCAGTCACAAGGGCATCTATCATGAATATGAATACTCTGGCACAGCAGCTCGAACACATCAAGCTAAAACAACGCCCTGTTTACCTATTGACTGTTCTTACCTAGTGCCCGGAACCTGTTGGTTCTATAGTACTTTCCTATTCTACCTTGACCATTTCACCAAGTGGGATGATTGGGATGCTTACCATGAACAAGCAGAGGGCTACCAAACAACCAAGCATTCTGCGAGTAGATGCTCTAAGTGAAAAGTTCAACAGCATGCTCCCTAGCTCCGCGAAGAAGTCTTACATTGTCATCAAACCACGTGAGTGCTGAGCTTCAAGCGTCTGCGGAAAAAAAAAAACTATGCCTTTTTAGCATATCTGTTCATAGTCTATCAGCATCTGAACCTATCATGGCATCAACCTATACAAGTACCACTACGTCATGGCCCCTTGGGCTCCAGCTGCAGTAGAACCTTCTCGCTTGACGGCATTCTGACGCCGGTGAGGGTCGGGAGGCACATGTCTGCTTGATGATTGGAGCAACCGATCTTGGTGGCACACGCGGTTGTTTGCTTGAAAGGTTACATCTAAAACAATAGGAGGAAACCACCTTGCCAAAAGAATGTCAAATCTGTGCATCTTTTTCAGTTAGAATCATGTCCACCACCGGGCGATTCTGTCCCCCATGTGAAGCTTATGTTTGGTCAAAGCAATGCTATATGAGTCATCGCCTGCAACAATGATTGGACAACAGCCACAACAACCTCATCCAAAGCCTTTAATAAGGTAAACTTTAGGGTAGATTTGGTTCCATTGTGTGATTTCAATGGGGCGGTGCAAAGGCCGATAAATTGTTGATGCACACACCTCCCTGTGAATGATTCCCGTGGAATTTGCAGTTGTGCCATTGGGATAAAGTCAAAAAAAAACACATTCTACATCACTGTCATGTTTGAAACTGATTTAATCTTGGGTTCTACAAATAGTATCAATTGCATGCAATTCACCTGTTGGTTCCTTAAACACAACCGAAGAGCACCAACATCAGATGTTGAAATGAGCCTCAACATGATGGCTTGTGCTGTCATTCTTGCCTTGATGTATCCACTGGGATTCGCGATCTTCTCAGCCTTCTCTTCCGCATCCTGTTCCCCAAGTGCCCACAAGTGCCCACTACACACATTCAATCAACATTGTCTCAAGATGTATTGCATCCAATGGGTACAGAAGCTTAGACTAGATAATATATGATACCATAAAATCCATAAATAATATGTTGTAATGATTAGATTGAATTTTGAACATTCCATGTTGCAAGTTTTTCATCCAGAAAAAGTGTGTCTACAGCTTGCAATCTCCCACAAGTTGTTCATCAGCTACTGCCTTGGAACCAACTACCGTGGCCCGGCCCGTCTGTGTGAGAAATGCATAGAAATGCACTAAAGGTGCCGTGGTTGGCAGTCAGATTAGTGTTTACCGCGTTTGTTTTGGAATGTAAGTTGGCCCCAAAGTGCTGGGTATTGTTTATATTGCATGTAAGGAAAGGTGTGCTGATTGCATTCTGTATTCACTCCAAATTTCATTTATCAGCATTTAAAACTTGGCTGCCATCAACGATTGTAAAATAATGAACAAATTCAGTGATAAACAAAAAAACTGTTGTTGGTTTGCAAAGGTTTATGGGATTCTTGAGACGATGAAGGGTGGATATCGCATCTGTCTTTCGGAGACTTTGTCAAAAGCTTTCTCCCAATCCAGCTACAAAGAATGGCAAAAGCATCTGGCAATATATCTAATATAAAACATTTAATATAACATATATATATACATTATAATAATGTTCACTGTATGTTCATCTCATATTATTTGCTTAAGGAATTTCTTGTACCAGCATGTTTATTCCGAGAATGGCACCTTCAAAAGCTCCAAGGCCCTGGGAACACCAAGGTGCTTCACAGCATAAAGGGCCTGCAGGCGGAGCATCGCTTGGTAAATCAATGGATGGTGAAAACATGGAAAGCAGAAAACTTCTCGGGGAAACGGGAAAATGCAGATTTTGAAGCAAAAAATGGGGGG
>DF240292.1:98024-112225 GCA_000507305.1 Breviolum minutum Mf 1.05b.01
GGGGGGGTGGATGGATGGTTTAGATGAACGTCCTTGACAATTCGGGGGGATTTTTGGCATCCATGTTACTATGTTTATTTGCTATTTGCCGGGGTGTAAATGGTAGGGCGAAGGTTGACAAACTTTTGATTGACTATGATTTGGAACGGTATGAAATAGGGTGGTATAAAGTTGGATAAGGCTACATCCCATGATGCGGAAATATATGTATCTAATAAGGAACCACATTACTCTGTTTATCAATGTCCATTAGTTGTTTTTGCTTTTGGGTCGGCGGTTGCCAACAAAAATACTGCAATCTACACAGCTACAGGTGGAAATGAGATGTACAACATGTGCCTGTGCCAGAACGAAAACAATCAACAATAAGATTGGAAGCTGCGTTCAAAACGTCCACGATCTGGACCATTGTTTGTTTCGTGCGACGCGGCGTTACTAGGAATCTAAATGACCATGCATGATTTCTAGCACGGTCGTCTGTTGCAAACAATCTAGCTTCAATAAGAACAATTACTGTAGTTTCGCAAACAGTCTCAATTATACATATAGCCCATGGCATCAAGAAGGTGTGTAATTGTGTTGGTCCATAGCAAGGAAATCTCAACAAATGACAAACGTAACATCACCCCCAACAAAACGACAAAATGTATCGGATTAACTTTTAAACAAAACACAAGCCTTAAAAGTAAACGTGATAGCGTTATGAACAACCAAAAAAACTTACCATCACCTTCCTATCTCATGGCGGTGTCCACGCCTCTTTGTCAATTTGCCGGTCTTGAAAGACATTGGCATTCAACCAAGTGATTCGCCTTGTGTCGGCATTGAGGCATTCATTCCGTTTGTACCAAGGCCATTGGGGGTAGATATATATGCCGGCAACATGTTTTCCAATGATGCGGCCAGTGGTCTATGGGGCATTTTGGTGGCCAAAAATTGGCGTTTTTTCATTCTTTGGAGCTGACCCTCTGTCCATATCACCTCCTCTTGGTAGCCAAGTAAAGTTCCAACACAATTTTTGACCAAGATAAACAAAAATTGTAAGATATCGGATATAAGTAATTTTTTCACAGCAAACTCTCCCGCAACATGGAATCCATTCAACTGGTAAAACCATTGTAAAGTATCCAAAGTGACATCCTCCCATCCACCCAGCCACGATGTGATTTCGGTGCAGTCCCGGACCTGTGAATCTTGGACTCTTCATCCCCTGAAAACAAAAACGCGGACCCACCAACCGTGACTGGTAGCTCTTTTTGTCGTTTCCCCCGTCGATTCTAGGAGTCTTGGCCTTTCCAGGTAGTCTTTCAAACCTCAACATGCATAACATGCCACCCACTACCCCGACCAGTAGTGCTACCAATGCGCTACGACTAGTACTAGCACTACTGCTGGGATTAGCAATACTACTAGTGACTAGTGCAGTACTACTCATACTAATCCATCATATCATCATATCCAACAATGAATGATTGGGGATGTCCGTACTAAACTAACAAACTATATACAAATACCACCACCGCCGCCACCAACACCACCACCCCATCTTGGTGGATACCATGGTTGCCTGAAGGGGGGGCCAACGAAACCACTCTGTATCATTTGTGGGACCAACATCTATCGGACAATCAAATCCAGACAGAGGGCGCAAACACAGGGATCCAGCTCGATCATGCGCTTTCCACAAAATCATTCGTGGTTCTGGGGACTCAGCGGTGGGCTCACCGAACAACAACACTTCCCGTCATTCACATGCCAAGAATAGGGGCGAGGAGTCCAGGAGTATGGTTGAAATATGTTGAAATTGACACTAGGAAAAGTTAAATCGCCCGGTCGTAACATTCATTCTCAAACTCAATCATTACTTTTTACCTGCTGAGGTTTAGAATCCAAGTGTCCTCAAGAGTCAGTGTTGTCAAAAAAGCCGCCAATGTCTGCTTGTTCTTTGGTATTGTCTACTAAGGTGACTTCCTACACAGCCCATCCACCCAGCACCGAAACGATCGGATCTCCGAAACCTGCCTCCGCTCATGGCTTCAAGTGCCAACGGGCTTCGGCTCGAGGTTTTTTGGGCCAACATGAAAATTTGGCACACAAAAAAACAACTCAAAGGAGCCCCAGGTGCAAAGGCTTGCATAGGTTCCTCGTCGCATGGAAAATCAGGCTCCTATCACCTATTAAAAAAAAAGGTTCAAGAATCACATTTTCACAAAAAAGCTTTAAAAAAAATCAGATCAAATATGATCAAATATGTAGTCAAGAAGTGGGGAAATCAAAAAACCCACATCTTATAGATCTTGCTGTTTATAGCACCTAAGCCCTAAGCTGACACGGTATGGCTTTATTCTGGTGTTCTGGAAGTTGCACATCACCGACCCCAAAAAACATCTAACCCTTCCATTTGTAAATGCTAGAAAACACGCTTAAATCATCCTAACGGATTACCATGACTACATATTCATATCGTTACAACCTGCAAAAATAAATAAATTGATGGATGGATAAATAAATGGATGGATAGAGAAATGGACCAATAAAAACTGATGCTAGATACTGAAGACCTATAGTAATTATGACATCTACTGTATCTAACGTATTTCATGTTTCACACCCCTTTTGTTCAATGTTCGCGCTTCAATTTCTTTCAAATTGACTCTGGCGGATCTGGAGGTCCATCATAGCACCAAACCTGACCAAAGAGTTAAAGTTTGAACGTCCACCAGAACAAGTCCACGCAATCGACCAAGAGATAGTGAAACAAAATGTATGTGAGACGGAATTTATGATTTACATGCCTGACAGGACTGGTGTTTTTTAAAGATTCTAGCCTCCAGCATTTCAGGGTCATGTGATATCGTGCGTTTGAATGTCGTTTTATAATGTTTTGTTGTGCTGCTAGCATTGAATTGGAAGAACTTGTAGGGCATTCATCAATAGTTGAAACATGAAGGAATAATGAAAAACAAGGATCAAAAACATCAGTAGTCATCATCATTCATACATCAAAAGACTCATCTGGATGTCGCCTTAAACCAACCGGCAGCCCCCTCCCACAGTCACTTTTATTGAATCGTGGCTCGTGGCTCGTGTGAAGCCAAAATGTCTGGGTTTTTTGTGAAATACCTAAATATCTCGGAGACCTCACGGGTTCGTGTCGTCCCTAAAAAAGATTGGACTGCAGGTCTTTCCACGTGGCTGTGATGGCTAGCATTCATAACAAGAATCTGCCGACAATGCATATATGAACAATATGTGTATCTGAAACTCAAAAAAGTCTCGCTTTCGTACATTGAAAACATGGAGCCATGTCATGCAAATATCCCTAGCAGTTGTGCACGTATGTTGGAATGCTAGGAATGCATGGATGCCTTCATGAATACCTGCATGCGAGACCATGCAAGTATGTACCAAGGTGCATAAATGTACGGATGTTCGTAGGTACCGAGGTACGGTAGGTGCGGACTGTACGGTAGGTTTAAGAAGGTAGGTAGATAGAACAATATGTATGTAGGTACCCGTATGTGCTGTATCTAGGTATCGTATTATATTGTATTGTTTCTATATTGTATTAGTATTAAATTATACTGCCTGTAAACAGGATGGAAGGATGCATTAATCCATATATCTACATACATAGTATGTTGTGTGAATGTGCCTGTGTGAGTTCTTGCGCGTGTATTTGCGCGCGATGGATCATATGTGTGCATGTGTGCGTAATGCGCGTGTGTGTTTGCGTCGTAGTGCGTCGTAGTAGGTGTTACGGTGTGTGTGTTCGATATGTTCAGGTTTACATGTCTGCACATCCACTGTTTTCACACGTGTGTATGCATTTTTGTGGATGTGTGCTTGTGATCGCGTATGATAGTATGCATAGCTACATATATAATTCATCATAATTTATGTGTATAAAATGTATATAAAGATATATACTATACGGAAAAAAGATAATGGATGTCTTTGTGGATGGCGAAGCTACGCCTCAAGCAAATGTATGCGCCTCCTTACTGTACCTTCAAGAGTCGAGCGAGTCGAGCGCCATGATTGACAGCATGTCATCCTTGCAAGTCTACACAATAGAGCCCCATACCTTCAAAGTCAACCCTTTGCACAGAGAACCACCTTTTTTCGCTAGTTGACAAGAAAGATGAGACACATATTCCGATCATATTCCGATCCCTGTGCCAAGCTGTGATTGCAACATGCATTAGATACATGAAATTGCCACGTGGTTTTTTGATTTGTCCAAGTTGTCCACCGCAAGTTGTCGGTAGACGGGCTCGGTAGAATCATGTGGGTCCACTTCAATTTGCATCCCATTTTCCTGCTGGGTTTGCTAGGTTGGCTGACCCACGAGGCATTGATGAGTGATCCATGGACAATGTGGCCGCACACTTTCCAAACCATCATCCTGAAATTTCAGTTAATGTTTCAGGTTCAACTTGTTTCCCTCATTTGTGGGCTCTCTCTCATAGGACTATAGCCCGCCCCCCCCAAGGCCGCCCCCCCCAAAAAATAAGGATTTGGCTTGTTTGGCAGACAGCCTCCAAAATTACAAAAATAAGGCCTAAATAAGGATTTCTCAGTCATGGGCGGATGTGGAAAAAAAACTGGTTGATCAATGCAATGAAAATCATTGAAATGCTCTTAATAAGAGCTTAATAAGGCATACCCTGGTTTTTTTTCTCTCGGATGAAAAAAGGGGAACAATACATCAATGCAATGAAAATCTTTGAAATGTTATTAATAAGAGCTCAATAAGAGCTTAATAAGGCATACCCTGTTTTTTTCTCTCGAATGAAAAAAGAGGGAAAAATACATCAATGCAATGAAAATCTTTGAAATGCTCTTAATAAGAGCTTAATAAGGCATACCCTGGTTTTTTTCTCTCGGATGAAAAAAGAGGGAAAAATACATCAATGCAATGAACATCTTTGAAATGCTCTTAATAAGAGCTTAATAAGGCATACCCTGGCTTTTTTTTCTCTCGAATGAAAAAAGAGGGAAAAATACATCAATGCAATGAAAATCTTTGAAATGCTCTTAATAAGAGCTTAATAAGAGCTTAATGAGAGTCTCCTGGTTCGGGGGAAATTCCTGTAGTTTTCTGAAGACTGTCAACTCCAGTTCTCAGAAGCATGTAAGGTGTTGCAAGAGAACCAAGAGAAACAATAGGATTGCAATGTCAGTACACTTTTGACCTACCCCCCCACCCAGCAACAGTGGCAAATGAAGATTTCAAGGGATTCTGTACTAAAAAAAGTAGTAATCCTGGTGGTAACTATAACTGGGTGGGAAAGATAGTACACTCATGTAGGCGCTTTCATACTTCACGACTTCTCCTTCACCGGGATTTCCCAACATGAGTTGATGAAACATAGCAACAGCTTCAAGCTACAACCGTTGCAATGTAGGACAATGAAGCACTTCCCCTGCCTGTTGAAACCCACCAGTTCACAAGATATCAAATCGATGCATCACCAGAGTCGCTATGTCTTTCATACCTTTGGTATGTCCACCAAACTGTGAATGCAGTTTGCCTTCAAGTTCTGCGGTGCATTTTTCAGGTGATTTTATTTGCACACCAAATTATTTGTTCAGCTCTGGTTGAACGGTGTGAGCAGTGGAGACACCAACTTTCCAATTGAAAAAGATTCCGCCGACATGTTCAATTCAGGTTCCATGATCCTCCAGCTAAGCACTGCCGTAAAAAAGGGCTGGACAAAACAGTGTCTTAACTTGGCACTTTCACATTGGTGTGACAATTATGCTTGGAACTGCTAGGAAGCAAACCCTTTCACTAAAAGAAAAACACATCATCTTTAGATTGACATCTGTGTATTTCCTGCAAATCTACTTAAAGAACAAAAAGGGAGATCTATCAGGGTGAAATACTCTAAGATCATTGCTGTGAGGACTCAAAGGGTGCTTTGGTGCCCAATATGTTGATGATTTGTTTGAGGCTAAGCTTTCAATCTCACCCTGATAGATGTGTCGTTTGGAAGAGTTTGAGAACGCGGTCCACCATGCCCCTCGATGTGCAAAGTAATACAAATCATTGGCACGAACCACCTGGTGCCAAACACTTGTGCAAAGTCTGTATGATGTCATGTTCAGTGCTTGGGGGAATTTCACACAAAAGTCAGGTGCATTTGATATCGATTTGATTGCCTGCCGAGTTTCAGATCAACTTTCAAGTTTCAAAACCAACCTTCTAAACTTCGTTCAGCATCAACTCATGACTACACTGCAAAAAAACACCCCTATATTGCCCTGTGGAGAAACACTCCATTCCAATAAGTTCCGTGTCATACACCGCTGCACTTCAACCTCGTATTGTCGTAGACCTTATGTGACTCCTCAGTCCCATTGTGCAAAAGCTCTGATTCAGCTGCCTGACGCCACCAAGCTATCAACAAAAATGAATGCAAGAAACAGTTGCCAAACAACAGTTTCAATTAGGACATATTTGGACCATTTCCCTGACTATTGAAAACATGATTGAAAAAAGGAATGTCCATGGATGTCCTACAGCACTATAGTATACAAACAAAATCAACGTTAAGTTGAAGTGACAAAAAAGAGCTTTGTGCCACGGAGGAAAAGCCAAAGGCGTCCAACCGAACTCTTCCTTCAGGTTCGTGCTCTCACAATCAGAGGTGCTGCTGGATGCCTTCAACTTTCGTGGCGTGTGGGTTTCAGCTGCGCGGTGGGTTGGCCATGGTCAGCGGTTTCTTACGACTTCAGGGTCATGATCTCGAGTGAAATCTCATCAGGGGGAGGCGGCTCGTGGTCCCTGTCTCCGGAACTGTCTTGCTTCAAATCAGAAGGCACCAAAAAAACACTCACTGCTCGGATCTGAGGAGGAAGCTGCTAGATGTTGGCAATGGAATCCACCTGAAAACATCACCTGTATCCATGAAATCAGAGATTCTCATCCTGGATCGATCCTCACAAGTCGTGACCCTGAAATCCATCTTTCAATCGTGGCGCAATCTTCACAGCAAGAGGCTTTTTTGTTGGGTCTGGCGAAGCGCCACGGTTGCCTACATATTGAGCAAGAATTTTGTACAATCAGTGATGTGGAAGAACATTGGTGATCATTGGGGTACAAGTAAACTAAAAAAAAAAATAGCCTGTGCATGCTGTAAGCATGGAGGTGTGTGTGTGTGTGTGTAAACATTGGTATCAAGCAAACCTGCTGTCCCCCATATTAAGATTGGAAGCATAAACTCTCAACATTTCACCATGGGTGCAAGGCGCCATTGGGATGATTATACATTCCTCAACGCGGACTCCACATCATGAGTATACTTCGTGACTACATTGAATTCTGATACAATGAGGTACAGTATGTGCATATATGTAAAATCCAAACACTAGGATAATGATGTCACCATCATAATGCAGTTTTCCCCATTGTTTCCCAAATAGTGGCACATGTTGTACCATAGTAGTTGCCTTTGAATCTTCAAGATATCTTCACTCACCCCTTCGATGGATTTATCCTATTTTGCTACCTGGTACCTAAATTGCGAGAAATAACAAAATCCAGACATATCCAGACCTCATATCGACCCATGCACTTCGCCAAACTGACCCAAAAAACCAGAATCACCGTTGGTATCTTTGCGACGTTCGCCGCTCCACAACTGGTGGGTCAACAAGATCCAAGCCAAATAGAAGCTGCTGAGGTTCGGTGTTAGGATTGAAGGTCAACTTGACAGCGTCATGATAGAACACTGACCAGCAATTTACGGACAAGAATAGATATGAATGAAATATATATGCAAGCAACACTCGAACAGCAAATACAGCAAGCATCCCAGAATTTGGAACTGATAGTGATTCTCTCTACAAAGTCGTATTTTTCACTGAGATCCGGCGATGGTTTGCGGGTTTGCTAAAGAGTTTGGCAAGATTCCAAAGATGGAAACCTCAACATGACTTGGAAAACCTGCAGCCCCCAACAGCCGTGAAAAAAAACGACTGGTAACCAGACCCTGAATGGCGGGAGGCGAGCTATCACATTGTAGCAGGGTCCTCTCAAAGATTGGTACTTTGCAAAAAGGTTTTGCATTCTGGTTCTGGTTGCACCATGTGCCGCCTTTTTCCTACATTGAGTTTGAAAAGCCGCAACAGTTCTGAGAAAACGTTGGGGCCTTTCTAATGAATTGATGAAGTGTAGAACCAAATCCCCAGTTGGAGGGAAAAAAAGAGCTGGCAGTACATCCCCATGCAATTTACAAGAAAGTGTAAGTAGAATGTCATCTGTACATCCAAGTTAACGGTTTCTCCTACATCCCTTCCATAGTTCCATGCTGCAAAGCAGTTGCTTTGAATGACCATGGTGAGTTTCGTCCACGGTGAGTTTCGTCGTGGTTACCAGAAAAGACTTATCCACGGTATCTAGCGTGCTCTTGGAAGCAGTAAGATAAAGCCAATGCAAAAAAACAGCCCACCCCGCATACCCGACAATCAACTACAATTAATTTATCAAAGTACTGACGAGTATTTCCGAAGTTCATCATTGTCCTTGATTCAAATTTCTCAAATCCTAGATTGGACAAATATGTGAGTTTGACTCAGTTTGCCATACTTTGACGTAACACTACTGCCCTATTTTTTGTAGCCTCCCCGTGACCGCCATGTTGCAGGGGCTTCCCTGTTTGTGCACGTCCGCACTCAGAAAACAACTTGGCGCACTTCTTGCCCCGAAGAAAAGGAGCCAACACCTTGTGGACAAATAACAACATCTCCCAAAAATGAACATCGACTGAAAAAAAAACAACGTTACATAAAGACTTGAACCCGCCAAAAAAAAATATAAGGACAGTCTATGAACCACCATGTGTGGTGGCGGGAGAGCAATTTGGGAAAGTGTCGTAATCGTTAAGAGCTGGTAGTTTCTCAAACTTTCTTGGGGTTGATGGGATGGCGGATTGGGCCTTGACAAGAAAATAGGAAAGAAACAACATAGTTTCTGTAGTATTTTTTGCCTGCTAGGCAAATCCAGAAGCCAAGTGATTTCCAATTCTCCTTGTTCTCATCTTGTTCATGTCATTTTCATGGGTCCCCTGGTGTGCTCATTAGATTCAACTCAACAGTTTCAATCATCCAAGGAGTCTGTAGCACCTGATTTTTCATACTCGATAACACCAATAACCAGCAAAACACACCCTCATCTCTCTCTCTCTCTCTCTCTCTCATTCTCTCATTGCATTTTTCACCTCATTGGTGTGTTTTTCTCCTTTGCCAAACAGCATGGCCACAGGGTGTTGTCAAGCTTTCCTTTTGGGCAATGCAACCAAAGGAACGCTCCATGACCAATTCTTCCTCATCATTTGTTTGATCACCATCTGCTGGTGGTGCATGATGATCTTCGTGTTTGCGCCTTTTTTGGCTGGTGAAAAGAACCAGCAGAAATTGAGACTTCCCACCTTACTGCCTTAGGCCTATGTCAAAATACCCTTGGACTTGACTGAGAAAAAATACAGTAAACCAGCCTACCTGCAGTGGATTGACATCAGCTAGGAGTTAAAAAGGTCATGCATAGCATGAAGTGGACCGACTCACTGACACCCATGTCTTGCGTTGATAAACAGTCCATATTTTACACAAACTCACGAATGCAACTCTGTGGTATGTCACGATGTGCAAAATAAGTCGCCATTTGGGGCAACAGTGATGTCAACTGTGTGAGAGCACAAGTCTCACAAGTAAAGGATTTCAGGGCTAACAAGTGAAACAGGAACGCCCAGAAGCCAGTGCAATATATATGACCCCGACAACTAAGACATCGAATCAAACATCAAATCAAATTAATGAACATAAATGAACATAAACAAACAAAAACTATCACTAAATTCCAGATTTGGCAACCATGACCCATCTTCATCTAAAAATCTGCAGTCAAGGTTCATGATGTATGCCTCGGCCCATTGGTCGCGGGAAGGACGACCCGTGAATTTCTACATTGGCATAAAATTAAGGTACAGGACAAATTTGTACAGTGGTTTCAACCCATTTGAAAAATATTAGTCAAATTGGATCATCTCCCCAGGTAAGGGTGAAAATAAACAATATTTGAAACCACCACCCAGAAGACCGTGTGAAAAAAGGAACAGAACTTCAAACATCATGAAACATCATCATTCCCAAGGGGGTGGAGGCTATCAACCCTCCGATGTGATGGGCCATGCATCCTGAGAAAAACAATGAGTTTTTGTGGAACCATGTTTTGAAGGGTCCAAAATGTTTTGCTGTAGGAAGACTCATCATCTCCAAATATCCCCAAATTCCCCAAACCTGCAAGTTTGACAAATATACTCAACAAATGGCATCTTTGTTCGTACATTGGTGATTTTCCAGTCAAATATCCTCAAGCTGCTCAGGTGGTCCTAGTGATCCACACCAAAACATTTGAACGACACCAAAATTGATGTCTGGCATTGTCTGGCCATTCCTTATGAAAAAGTCACCTACATGCAGCGTCCCATCCGTTGAAGGATTTCCCTCCAACCTTGACGCCAATAGAGTTCAATACCAGGTGCCAAATTTCCAATCCATCCAAATGCCACCCCTAGAAGTGACTTGTGAATTTGTGGTGGGGTCATCTAAGTCTGTCAAAGGTTATGTGGTCTCACTCACCAACTAGCACTTGCTTAAGTCACTTGAGGATCGCCAAACCGTTTGGGTCCAAGCAACCTCCAAAACCTCTTGCTTCTGCAGAATGTCCTGGAAAGTTGCATCAAAACAAGGCCATGTTCCCCATATTGCCAGACATTCTCCACATTCCAGTCTAGGTTTCGGCTTGTGTGATTTCCGGTGGGGAAAATTCAGCCCTTATCAAACCTCCCCAAAGATTCAATAAAAATCAACAACCTCAATTGACTTTTTTGGAGTCGGATCGCCTGAAGAGTGTAGGCTAAGCTGGTCATATCGGAATCTGGGTCAGCAGTGCGCCCCCAATTACCTCAGCGCTGGAAGGGCAAAGATCTGCGGCGAAAACATGGCTCAAGGCTTCTGACAAGTAGACAAGTATGACAATACAACACTACACTACAACGTTGGGTCATTTGCACTTGAGGTAATCGAAAGTCAGACTTATAGTCATGTTATATCATTTTATCGGCCTTATTGCACCAATATCAGGTCGCCGGCATGGGTGGCAGTTGCATCTCTGTGACATCTCCTACGGCTGATAACCATCCAACCATGCGTGATTGACAAGTGGCCACCTGTCATCTTTAAGTACACTCTCCTTAGATGGCGCGAAGACCCGCAGATTGGATAGATCTGTTCATGTGACGTGGTGGTGGGATGACAAAGGCCAAAATCCAAAAACTTTTGCAAATGGATGTGGATGATCATGAAGAAAACGATGACTATATTCTATGAACATGCTGAGCATACTGACTATGCAAATAATGAGCATACCCAGCGCGACAAGAATGATTCGATGAGCATGCTGAGTATAAAGATGACCTCTGTTTTCCCGCGAGGGGAAGGTGCAGGCGGTCTTTAAGCTGGACTTACATGTTGCTTAATTAACCTTGGCGTAACCAATGCATGTGTCCAACTTGGGGTTTCAACAAACTAGCCTACACCGTAGGCTAAGTCACGATAGGATTAATGACCCCCTCCTACGGGACAGCTACATCTTGGAAGTTCTAAAAAACCTCCAAATAGTCCAACCTCATGGTACCCTCATCTACCACCAGTTCATGAGATTAGGCAAGGAGGGAGCCGAAAGTCTCTATCCGGGCTGCCACTATCCCTATACCCAACAGGTGTAAACATATCAGTATATATATATATATACATAAAGATCATGGAATGATATATCAAATATACATACTGTAATGCACACATAAATGCAAACTCATGTGAAAACCTTGGCTTTCCAGTGAGAAAGTCTTGGCAACGCAACAAACACAAAAAGATCTGAGAAACTTCGGCAACTCTCGTTTCATTCAAGCATCGATCCCACAAATTGAAGTTGGCATCGTGATACGCAGGTTAAAAAGACGAAACGGTTTTGCACCACCGCTATGAACTCAGCCATCTCGGACAGATCTACAGGAATCATCTTTTCCTCGGAATTTCCACGAGAGTAGGTCCTCTTCAAATTCGTGCAACCAGGAGAGGTCTTGGGGCTTCAGGGGCCACTATAGTCGATGCCAAAAGCATCCATTATTGGGCCAACGGGTTAAGTTTTAAGAAATCTTGAGGGTTGACTTATGGCATTCTTCTCGCCGCTAGCCAGGAGTAGCCTTTGAAATAGTGCCTCGGCGTTTTTTTCAAAACGGTCATCCTTTCGAGGCAACAGAAACCTCCGATCACATCTAGGAATCTGTTTGCAAGAACCTACGTCTAAGTAGTCTCCAAAAACTTTCATGCGCGTGGTTTCCAAACTCTGTTGGTTATTCCATGATATTCCTAGGGTGGGTTCAACTCGGTTGGAATTGGATTGTCCGATACAAGGGACTCCACAACACCTTCAACAATCGTGACCTGGCGGGCCCTTTTGCAGTGGGGGCACCTTGGAGAAACCTTCCTCAGGGTATCACTTTGGGTATCATTTTAGGGTGGGCCCTTATCGGTTTTGCAGTGAACTGCAAACCCAAGACCTTCTTAATACTACTTTGGTCATACCTAATCTTTGCCAATATTCATATGAATATCACTATATGGATGGCTTCCATTTATGAATCTGAATGTCTCCAAAGAATTCGTGGATTAAAACATCATGATTGATAGTTTTCGCCGACATTGTCTCCCCATTGAAATTTTCCCGAAAACGATGCCAATCCCAAGATGTGGCATCCAAGGATGCCCCAAGCAACAAGAACAAAGGCTGGACATGGATTCCCCCAAAAAAAAATGTATCACACATAATGGTCACATATAATGGTCGTCGACGTTGGTAGAAATTACATTATTTCTAGTGCTTTCAATATGACAATATGATATTCTTGAAATTCCAGTGCGTAGAATATGCAGAAAAAATATAACATACAGTATCCTTCCAGTGCTTCAACTGAAATAATCCAAGCTGCCATGGGAGGCATTGCTTCAAGACCTGAGGTTCGGCCAAGCGAAGCATGAGATTTGAAGATCGCTTACCCCGTCCCACGCACTTAACTTAAACTCATGATTTCAATAAATGTATCTGGATTAACCCCAGTAAAGCCCCCAAGTGACCCACAAATTAATTCTCATCTCTATGTACATATGTGCAACGTGGGTATTTTTGAGAAACTAGATGTAGGTACAAGCACTTGAAAAGTGCATCAAAAAGATGCCCAAAAACCAGGGTTGCAGTTTTCCCGCCCATTGGATGCATATCCAATGCAATGGCTCACACCATTTAGCCGGATATCTTCATTGCAAGCATATGTGGTGGAGGTTAGATTCTACCAATCCCACTCACCAGGGACCAGAATGGCTCACATTATATGCTGATTCCAAGTTTTCCGGTTTCTCCACATGGGACATTGCCTGCCACTCTTTCCACATCTTCAACATTTCTTGCAACTGGACCTGATATGACCTGACAACAATATGTGAATATCTTCACTCCTTAAAATGTTTCCATGTCCAAGGGCTGAAAAATCGCTTCCAAAAAATCGCGAATCTTGCCATCTCCCATCTCCCACATCATCGGTCCCATCCCCCTTCTTTGACCAATGAGATGCTGGTGTTCAGATTGTTCAAGAGATCCACCAAAACACCAAGGAGTCCCACCAATCCGACGGTACTATTGGCCTGCCCAAAAAAAGAGGGGGTCAATGGGGAAGCTGAGGAAAAACGATGTACTCAAGTTGAGGTTGTTTGTTGTTGTTGTTGTTGTTGCTGTTGTTGTTGTTGTTGTTGCTGTTGCTGGTGTTGTTGTTGTTGTTGTTGTTGTTGTTGTTGTTGTTGTTGTTGTTGTTGTTGCCCAATGATGGTATATACTATATACCGTGAATATACCAGTAGTGCCCGGACAAGCCGGGGGCGGAAGTTTCCAAAAGGAAAAGAACTATATAGCACAGAAAGAATTTGCCTATAGAATGTGCGCATGGTGACCGACCAGCGCGATGCCCAAATCATTTCTTTGCTGTGAACGAGCCTTCTGCCGTTCCATGGTGGTGATGTTTTGTGCTTTGAAGTGAAGTGTTTTGATGTCTTGATGTCTGTTGCGGGGTCAGGTCATGTGA
>DF240292.1:112381-223498 GCA_000507305.1 Breviolum minutum Mf 1.05b.01
TACTACTAGGACTACTAGACTACTACTACTACTACTAGGACTACTACTACTACTAGGACTACTACTACTACTACTACTACTACTACTACTACTAGGACTACTACTACTACTAGGACTACTACTACGAGGACTACTACTACTAGGACTACTACTACTAGGATTACTATTACTAGGACTACTACTACTACTACTACTACTAGGACTACTACTACTACTACTACTAGGACTATTACTACTAGGACTACTACTACTAGGACTACTACTACTACTAGGACTACTACGACTAGGACTACTACGACTAGGACTACTACTACTAGGACTACTACTACTAGGACTACTACTACTAGGACTACTACTACTAGGACTACTACTGCTACGACTACTACTGCTACGACTACTACTGCTAGGACTACTATTCCTGTCAGGCTACCCAAAAGTTCGTATATCGGAAGTTTGCCACTAAACTTCCTTTGATTATATATACGCCATGAATATCCACGAATGACCCCATGATATGCAGAAGGAATTCATCGTCTTGCGTCCCAACCTTGGCGTTGGCCATGCAGTTGGGCAAAAACTCCAAGACAAAGGCTTGGTCCTGTGTGCACGGAAAGGTGTGGGGACCCTGTGCTGAACAAAAAAAAGGAAACACAATAGAAATGCAGAAGCCTAAATTCAACTGCTGAATTAGTAATTGCAAATGGAATTGACTTCAATATTGGACATAGATATACCTAGATCATGGCTTCAATAGATCCTAGAGACTCCTCCAAGGGATCGTAATGACTCCTGCTAGCAAATGCAATGGACCCTCCCGAGGAAAGCCTATAGCAAAACCCGCAAAACCCACCCTCCACACGGTTGCTGTTTACATGTCGCCATTCTGCTCTTAGTTGATGCGGAGCCTGAATGCCATCTGCTAAGAAGTGATCGGTCAATGCCATGCGTTCCTCGGAATTCACGTTTCCTATTTCGCAGAAGAGTCAAATACCTTCCTTAAGGAAAACATCCAACCAGGATCTTGACACTGCCAAAGGGTGCTTTGCCATGTATTGACATTAACCAGTTAGCTTTTTTAGCTACGGTGGACAGGAGGGGAACATGCTCAATAGTTGAAAACACTTTCCTGGCGGTAAGCTTGAATCGTATACTGGAAAAATGAGGCATCCATGGTTGCAAGGAGGCTCATGTGACCCATAACCCACCCGTGATCACCAACTGATTGTTGAGAATATCTCAATCTCAACCTCTGGATGGATGTACACATCGATAGATCATCCCAGATCTGCTTCTCAAAATCCCTCCAAAAAAAACAACATTTGTACAAGTGTACAAGGTGAAACTGCCAAGGATCCCTGGCTTTGAGTGCATCCCATGAAGTGCGCAATAACAAATAATCTTTCTCATCTTGCGCACGTGCCAAACAAGACAAACGTGTCAATACCAGATCCTGGAACCAACACTGGTGACAAAGGCTGGTTTCCTTCATTGGGTCATGTTTTTTTTGCATGCTTGAAACGCAATGAGACAGGTCCTAGCTACGGAAAATGTCCCGCTCATGCTCTGGGCAAACTCATGTCAGCTTCATTCTTTTAACTGATAACGTGAAATTTCCTCAAATGAGCTCCTGCGCTTGAAACTCAATTTCATGTTGCCCGGCAGAATCCTTTAGACGTATTCAAAATGATCCTATGGCTTCAGGATCAGTTTCCGGTCCTCTGCGCTGTAGAAATTCACTCTGAGCTTCTGAGCACGTTCCTCCAAATAGCCCCAATAGATGGCCTCTCAGCTCAGTAAACAAAATGGAGGAGACAACATGAAGCTGAAACCATCTGAAACCCTCATTCTCAACACCTTCTTTCCTGGCGGTGGGGAGGGGGTTCCGGGGTTGGGTGTGTTTACGGAGGGATTTGTAAATCAATCTCAAATCAAGAAATCACACCACGCAGGATGGAACCTGCGAATCCACCCTTGCTGCCATGTCACGGTGGGATTGCAGTCCATCAACCTCTTCAGCAGTCGAACTCCGCTGATCACAGAGGAAGCATTCCTCAGGCATCGCGCCGATGCAACACAAGTTTTGCTCCTATACAGGCATCACCGGTGTTCGAATCCTGGTAATAACTTAAATTTAAGAACCAACTATGTATATATTGAAAAACAAAATGTAAATCAAATAACCATGTCCATAATAACTGCTACTGCATCTAAGTAGTGTTAAACTGGAAGTAAGCAAAATACAAATTCCAACTGGGGTCCTGGCCAGTGATGGGTTTAACAATATTAAACAATCACTATATGATGATTCAATCTAATGTCACTCTATTGTTGCCTTATCCGCTGTCCACCGCAAGCAATCCACGATAAGGTCACCAGAATTTGCCTACAACACATGTCCATTGCGTTTTTGATATTTGATCTTGTTCGTGGCCGATCCATCATCAAGAGGTGCAGCTGAACCAAAATGCATGATGAATAAAGATGCATATGTGGTGATCTTTGGTTAGAAAATTAGGGTCTTGATGTTCATGTGAATAGTCTAAACTTACAGGTTCAAATTCAACTATACATTTTTTCTCCAACCTCAAAACTAATCATAAAAAGTCCAAGCCAATCCTGACAGATTTCCCGGAGAAAGCCTTTGCATTGCGGACAGGACATGAAGAAACAACATCGTTGGCTCCGCAAATCGCAAAATGGTAGGTATATGAGGTAGTTCAGCAGCGAGAACATGGGAGAACTAATAGTAACTAACCAACAAATCACGTGTATAAATGGCAAATAACTGTTGGTGGAAGAAAACAATGTATTAAAACAAGCCATGGAAACAAATGGGAATAAACTACGGTACCTATCAACTGGTGCAAGATTTCTTCCATCAACAGGAATCACTAGATTTTCAGTTACCAGGCCAAGCATCTTGCCATTCATGAATCGTGAGCCTTGACCTGCAGCAATGCCACTCCTCAGCAACTTGGGAGCTGAGAGGCTGACCCTTGTTAACAAGGCAACATGGAGCACCAAACCATCCCTTGGTTCGTTGGTTTAGTTGGTTGTTTTTAAAGCCATAACATACCAAATCTAGAGCCTTTGTAAGAATCAATGGATCTTGCTTATCAGGAACGAATTGAAAGTTACTTCGGGTTTGTGACATGCATCCACTGAAAGCATCTGAAAGCTATTGAAGCCATGTATAGTGGAAAAAAATGAAATGTAGAAATCAAATTTAGGCTGATCTGCTACAGTTTCACAACAATCTCATGGGTGAGCTGTGGGATACTCGATACAATATCAAAATGATCTCGTAGATACAGCATGCTCAATCAAATGCTGAGCTGACCTCACACTTCATGGGAATAAAATACCAAATCTATCTCATTTCTCAAGTTATGTATGCACTATACTTACCATAGAAATATAATGTATGTATATATAAATGTATATATAAACAAAAATTATATATACAGAGGTATCATGGCTATTAACATTTCAAAATGTCTTTCAGCCATCCAAGAAACATGAATCCCAGCAGAAAAAGGATGTAGAAGCGAAACACATCTTGACCTAGCCGACGCCGACTCATGATGATCACGGGTCTTCAACGGCTTCTAATCGCACTTGATGAACTGCATTCAGAGCTGAACAATGTTGAAAAGTATGCAGGTATCATATTTGTACACTGCATAGGCATAGTGACATAATCTTAGCTTCAGTATGGTTTCGCAATCACTTTATGTCAAGCGTTTAAACTTGCTGTGCATGTGGGTAAAACCCAACTATTCGCAGCCATGTCATTCCTTCTTAAACTGACTCTCAGTCCACCTCGCTCAGCGATACAATCACGGAGCTGCGCAATGTTGGCGGGCAAGTTTTCACCTTGTAACATCCTGGGATCGTCAATGTTCGAATGGCATGGGCAAGTTGGGTTGAACACTTAAGGCTACTTACAGCAGCTGGGAAGTTGATGCCAAAAAACACCAAGGTCGGAAAGGGACAATCACCAACAATCAAGATCAATCTGGTATACCCTGCTTTATTGAAAATTAATTCAAGTCTCCTATATCTCCTATCTTTAGTTGTTCTTGACAAGTCTTCAATGCTCCTTCAAACACCCCGCACCATGCCTTCTTCAAACACCCCGCACCATGCCTTTCAAACCTCCCGGCTTGTGATATGCATTGTTTTTGACGGGGCTCTGAGCCAGATTAAAAAGCTCATGCACTGCCAGGGCATCGGTGATGAAAGTCCTTGGCTTTTTTCATGCTTCCGTCACCGATGGTAGAAAGGTGGCAAATTTTAGTGTGTCGGTTCCAACGAGGCATGCTTGCCCGGGCCGGATGTAGGGCCGAAATCGACGATTATAAATCATAATCCATTATCATATAGATATTCGATGTCCCGCGTTCTTAGATGTTCTCCGGTAATTGGGGTGAGCTTAGGAGCCCAAACAGGGCTCACTTCTGCAACAAGATCAATCCATGCGTGTCAGAGTTATATGTCATTATGTATATCATGTCGTTCCTATCATTTGCAAAGGCAATCGGCAAAGCACTAAGAAGTAGCAACTTTCAGGAAACTTCGGGGAGCTTTCAGATCTCCGAGTCTCCATCAATGACTTAGGATTCTGAAGTTGGCATGATGCTAGCATGTACTGTAACAATAAGATATATTAGCTATACTTCTGCACTCAACGGGCCCAGTCACGGCAGAACGGGTCAAAGCCTGTTACTATTGCTGTCACTAAATTCTACCATGATTACGGTGTACACGATACAATGCCATATCAAACATGATCCAACTATGTATCCACCACACATCATATGCCAAGTGTTTGCTATAGAGGAGATGCTTGTATCAATATTAACAATATTGTACAAACATTATACATGTATGTATCACTTAATCACTTAAAAACAACAATATGTAAATAATATAGATATCATATCTTCGACCTCGAAAATTCAGTTGTATAGGACAAGCTGACAAATATTCCATCGCCAAGTTTCAAACCCCTCGATTGCAACCAACCAACAGAGGGAACCACGTTCTTCTGACCTTAAGATTTTTCAGACTTTTCATCGGAGAAGGCTTCCCAGCTTCCAACAGAAAAAAACAGCGAATCAGATCACTCGTAGGTCATGGGAAGTCCTTAACAATTTGGATTTTACTAGGCCAGTTACAAAATACAGGAAAGCAACCAGCAATTGAAAAACAATGACAAAACAGATTGGGGGGAAATCAATTTATCATAAGACCTTCTGAAATCACGATCTTATTTAATATAATCCATTCATTTATGACACAAAAGATACAAAAGGATACAAAAGGAATCCCCACCCAAAGACTCTCAATCTGCCAATCTTGCTACAAATTGCCGGGGGTCCCCACTTTCCATCAAGTGCAACACTGCCTTCTCCGGTCTGCGACTGTGTCGTGGCATTTGCTGAAGGACAGATTTGGACTTTCCGAGGCCACGAATCGCCAAGAGTACCTGGGGATTTTTTCCATAAATCCGATACAATGGGATGTCATGGGGTCCTTGAAAGGCCATGAAAATGGATAAAAATTGATGTTTTTTTGATGCCATGGGAAATTTTTCAGAAATGATTTTTGGCAAACAAATTCCTGAAAAGATTCTGATGCAGTACTCGTTTGTTCCTAAACGTCTCATTTGTTGTCATGAAATTTGACAGAGCTACATCTTTGGGTGAATCATAAAAAGTCATTCACCAGGGATTCCACCATTGAACTACCACACCCATGTTCGTTTGTAACTTTACATCTTTACTTGGCTGATCACTTCGACTTCAGCCAATGCCAAGGAAGCTTGCAAATTCCCCCTCATAACATTGTTCCACTACGAGCTATACGACAGCCATTTCGTTTGGGGCATCAATGGCAGTCGTTCCTTCCAACTCGCCATTGACCTCCTGAATTTAAAAAAAGGTCACCAGTACAGCATGGATCTGCTCCAAATCTGGATCCTTAGCAGCCAGCTGCTGTAGACTGTAGACTCCCATAGTGAAATGATAGAACATCTGACAATTGGCATAATTAAAACGAAGGTGTTTCAGTAAATTCTCAACATGAAAAACACATGAAAAGCTGTGAGGCCTTCAAAGGATGGCTTGGGGCAGTTGGATTCGGTAGATTTCACCAAATGAGGACAATGAGGATGCAGAAAATCAGGGGAACCAACATGGAACCAGCTTTATTGGAAAGGAGGCCCCGAGGCACCAAAAGAAAGATCAGATCTGTGGGAACTCATTGAATAGGAATCATAACTATAATCATATTTGATCATAAGTCGTAGTATCATCCATTCAGCTGTATCTAAATGCTTAATCCCAAAGTTACTGGAGGCTCCAAGAGAACTCCTTATTCACAAGGTCCATAAGGACAAAAGATCGCAGTTCTTGGGACACTAGGAACTCTGTGACCAAATGGAGTTCCATCCCTCCAAGAGGAGGGGAAACATGGGGAACTTCCAACCTCGGTGGAGGTTAACTGCCAAGTTCAGATCCAAGATTCAATCCATTTAATCAAGTCTTGTAGCTCTTGCCATTGCCTGAGAGGCTCTGGCTGTGGTCCAAAAATGGGGGGGAATCCGGGAATGATGAAATGCTACCAAAACTTGGTAGAAGATCTCTTCAAACCCTTCCATACACTAGGCTGATTTTGCTTCGTCCCTCCCAACCTACAGGTTTGCCTCCCTACCCCCGCCTTTGTGGTACAAACATCCTCTAGCTGTACAGGTTCCGTCTTGCAAGGTGCATGATCACGTCTCACGCGCCCAACACGACTAGCTAATATCAGGGCTATGTCTGCAGAAGGGTTCTATGTACAAGTGCATAGACACATACGCATATAGGGAGAAAAAGAGAGATAGGGGCAAAAAAAAACTCCCCAAAAAATGTGTGTCATCCAAATACAACAAGATGATAACATGGGCAAAAGCAGTTTATAGACTTTCTGTGGTGAGACAGGTATATGTGTCTTCACTTTCACAAGTTGCGTATAAATCACCACTTCTGAGATCCATCATTGTGAGATGTTGTGACTTCCCAGGCCCATCGAATGCGAAAACCAGGATGCTCTGGTCGCAGTTTCACATTGGGTGCTTGGGGTTGCGTGAAAATTTCATAGCGATCCTCACCACGTTTGCAATTCACGACGGCCATGATGTGAGATGTTGACAACTATACAAACACACAGCCATCAAAAGGTGCCCCCCCCCCTTCAGGTGGTGATTTCAGCCCATTTGAAAACGATTACTGTAGTCAAATTGGATCATTCACCAAGAATAAAAGTAACAATAAAACATGATTGAAACCATCACCGAATGGTGGTCTGTGAAAAACTTTTCACACCACACATGTTTTACACCCGACACTTTTTACACCAAAGCCATTTTCCATCAAGCGCATTTTGCACCAGAGATCTTTTGTTCCAAACATTTTTTACAGGACGCATTTTACACAAACGACAATTTACACCCGACGAGTTTTACACCAAACACATTTTACACCTGAGAAGTTTGACACCAAAAACCTTTCACACCAAACACCTCTTACACGAAACGCATTTTACACCAGACATGTTTTACACCAGGAAGAAAGTCAAAATTAAAGTTAAAGGTGGAAACCCAAACCTTTGTGGGGTTTGCATGTATATCATACATACTGTGTATGTAGATATATCAGTATATATATATATAAAAATATCAAGAGTATACTGGAGGTTCAAAAAGCAAATTTGGGAGCAAAACGGCATGATAACATCCGCCATATAGTGACTTGCCACCTTCCCGTTCCCCCAACTCTGTCCTTCCATAGCGACATAATACCTCAGTTTGTCAGCACAATTGGAGGCCAAAAATTCTGGTGACAGCTGCGTCTGATCGTAACCTGAATATGACGAAAATGCACGAATGGTAATACTTCGGATCAAATACATAACCCATACCATCCATGGGACTGGTATATTTACCAGCATTTACCATAAAAATCAACCAAATGTAGGTAAATATACCATACATGGATGGTATGGGTAATACTTACATATTACATGATAGATGCTGGGTATGGAGGGGGAGGAACTCCGAGTTGCAAAATTCAACTCAAAAAGGATCCTGCAGTCGTTTCTGCCATACAAGGCTTGGCTTAGTTTATCGGAAATAGCTTGCATTGGATCAAAAAGGATTCCTAAATTTATAAAAGGTATCTTACTGCTTCATCTTATTTCATATGGATGTTTCGGAAAATAGGGCTACCCCCCCAAATCATCCATTTGAATAGGGTCTTCCATTATAACGTATCCATTTTGATCCATTTTGGGGTATCCCATGGTATCCCTATTTTCGACAAACACCCATATGATTTCTATGACTCTAAGTCTCTTTCCGAGATGCTGATGCAGGAGGATTCCGCCCTGTCACGTTCAGCGTTCTGCTCGAAGACCTTGGTTCAACGCCCGTTTTTATGGTCGGATCAAAAGCCCTACTTTAAATATGAATTGCAGGTGTGACAAATGGGAACCAGTACGCTACATCTACTTTTGAAGGGTGCCGACCTCATGCTAATTCTTAAAGATGCCTGAATCCGACTTTTTGCTTGCAAGGATTTGTTTTGATAAATCAATTCAAATCAATGTGAAGATGGTAAGTTAGTAAGTTATGTAAATTTACGTAAATTTGATTTGACCCTCTTCAGCTGAGATTGGACCCAAATCCTGGATTTTCTTTGCCCAAAACATCAGCTACAAGTTGAGTAAGCCGTAAGCCTCCCAAACATCAAGTAAAACCATGCGAAACCACCCTTTCCGGAAGGAGACTTTTCTTTCATGACATCTTCCCTTCCTATGATCGGCTTTTAATGAGTCATAAATTCTTTTGACCTGGACCATGTAAATAAAAATCTATCAGCGGTAGACTACACCAACCTCAAGTTGATTCAAGTTCAGGTTGTTATTAACATATATGTCCGATCCTTCAAATACACCCGAAATTGATATCAAACTAAACAAAGTCAAACAGGTCAAAAAGTTGATTCATAAAATGTTGTGGCCAATGCCTCGGTTTGGACCCTTCCAACCGCAACCTAATCCATGTAGATCTGCACAGCACAACAACTGGCTCAACATGGTGCACCCTTTGGGGATCAACATGTTGTACAAAATGGTTGCACCAAGGGACGATATGTGGACTAAATTCGGGATTCAACTCAGGCAACAGCTCCTTTTCATGCACATGGTGTGAGGATGTTTGAGGTAATAAATGTGTTATTTTGTTTGGTTCCTTGGCATATGATGGGCAAAATACATTTGCTTTTGGTGCTGAGTTGTATCATTGGAAAGCAAGCTTAGCCAACGATTCCCATGCTTTGTGGAGATAGTTACTTAGGCAGTGTCGATGCGCAGGTGTCTACTTGGAATGATGGATCTGTGGGAACACTTTGCCCCCCGAATCCACCATAGATTTCCCCATCGATTCCCCGAATAGTTTGTGCCAACTCCCAAGATAACAGAAAATACACGTACACGTCCGTTGCTTTTCAGGTCTCCAAAGTCACTATGGCTATGACACCATCCCTCTTCCTTGTCACAATTTTTGGGTCATCCTATTGTTCCTATCCAAGCACTGCAGTGTTAAGGGCGAAATGAATCAAAATGTTCAGGAACATGTGTATTGACATGTATTAACTAATCTTCAACAAAAATACCATCTAGTTGGTGGATTCCACCCAGTTGAAGAATATTCGTCAAATTGGATCATTTCCCCAGGTAGGGGGTGAACCTTAAAAACAATTTGAAACCACCACCTAGCCATTATACGAAACGGCATGGTCAATTTGGCTCCTGGAGATTTTGTGCCAACGTCTGGTCCAACTCAGTGACGCCCGTCAACCAACCGAAGAGACCTGCGACGATTGGTTGAAGGTGAGGAGGTCCCACAGCCTATGATGGAATCATCTAAGACTCCAAGATACCTGGTAATATACCATACTGTTGATGATTCAGAAATCCGGCCAACCAGGTGAGGTTAGTACTTTATCCAAATATTTGCTGAGTTTTATACATCCCGGGTGGTTCGCCGGATTCCATCAACAGTATGGTAAACTACCATAGCACGCATATGAATTTGTATACCCACATCACTTAATAACATGAACAACTCACCCCTGAGAAGATGTAAAGAGCGCTAAAGTTTGACACTTTTGGTTTTTCAATGGAAAACCACCATTTTCAGGGAATTTATCATTGCCTGGGAAGTGTGCCACAACTCATCCAAACTTTCATCTCAAGCAAAATCAAATTGTCAAATTTCACCAGTACAATACGCCTTGGGTCCTGCCTAAACACTGTAAAAGTAGATAATGAAACCTTCCTAAAAATGCATAGGAACTATCAACCCACCGTGAACACCCTAAAACCACCAGAAAAAATATCCAAATCCAACTTTTCAGGGGGATCCCGCCTGGATCGGCTAGGTGTTTCTGCATCGATCGTTTTGGTGCTCGAGCATCGTGCTCTTGAAAGTTCTCCATCTTGACCTCAGCCACGAGGTCAAGTTGGCCAGTTGGGAAGTTAGGAGAAGCAAATACCGAGAAACATACATGGGGATGGTTAACCTTTGTTTCTCCAAATCCGACTCCCTGAATCATGAGATGTATCAAGCGTACACAAGTACAAAGAAGAAAAGCATATTCACAAGAGACTGACCTTGCTGGAATTTAGCAAGAGTGTATGAGGGGACAGGCAAGCATGGAGGCAATTACATATAGAGAGCAGGACTATGTGCGGGTGCGAATTTTAGATGAACATAGATGAACATCATCACACATGTCACACAACAGTGGGATAAATACCAATCTTTCATGCATTTGGAGGGCAACTATGGCTTTCGCAGGGCAGGAAGAAGGTCCCCTCATGCTTGTACATCAACCAGCCCCCCCAAAACAAATCAAAGCCTGATGCATCAAGCACTGTAACCGTTTTGGAGCTATCTGTCCAGTACAAGTAGTAGCTAAAGTAAAATAAGACAAACAGCCAAACATTAACATGTCCCCTGAATCTTAAACAGAAAATTCATCTTCCAACCATCAATTTTCAGGTGATATGTTAGTTGTTCAAGGGTGTAGTACCGGCCTCTAAAATCCAAGCTGGTGGTTTCACCAAGGTACTGATTCCAGGGATTCCTTTGAGATCGTGCGTTTTGATGGCGAGCCGGGCGAGCCGTTTTCGTTGGACTCCTTTTTCGGTTGGCGTTGTCCGAAAACAAGGTGATGATGTTGGCGAAAAAAATCATACATAAGGCTCAGTTGTTTTCTTTTAAAGGTTGGTGATATCTGAAATAAATGTTCTAAAACCTGGTTTGATCAACAAATAAATCATCGTAAATCAACACATCTATACCCATCCCAACGTTGCAAAAAACAACATAAGAACAAGATAACATGTTCATGGAATGCATCCTTAGGGTATGATGCTTCGCAACAGGCTTCAGCAAACAGTGCTATTTTTTCCCCCGTGGATGCCGTCTGGGAAAAAAACTGGGGCCTGGTCCAATGACCCGGTGACCCGGTGACCACGTGGATGCCGTGTGGAAAGCGAACCAACCATCAAAGAAAGTATGAGGTATGTAGTGGAAGGATCATAAGTTGCGAAGATAAATCTGTGTTTCATGTTTTTCCTTTGTCTGTGCATGAGAACCCGTGCTGGTGCCATCCCTGCCAAAACGATCATCGTCTGAATAAATATCATATAATCAATGTGAATATAATATTAATGAACATATCAGCGGGAATAGCAGAATAAGAACTCACCAACTTGAAACAACATGAGACATCATCATACTGTTGGAAGAAATCCGTCTATGCACCTGGGATGTATAAAACCCAGTAAAAAAATGGGATAAACAACCAACCTCAACTGGTGAGTTTACCGGATTTCTGAACAATCAGCAGTAACAAATAAATATCCACCGAGAGACTGATCGATCAAGGGTTGGCCCCTCGGAAGCACGTAAAGCTTTGGCAGCTATAATGCACATTAACAAATAAATAATACACATTTTTACATATGATTATATGTGTGGAAAAAAATGGATATGGTGAAGAAAATCATGCACTAGTATGGAAACACTGCTGAAAAACATGTACTGTATATTTTAGTTGGTCAAATCTTGGCCATATTTCTTGACTTTAATGGATTATATCTGTAAATGGTGAAATATCTTTGGGTGAAATAAATTTCAGTGGGTCCCATACATTCGTGTCACATGTTTCCGAAAGCAGTTCCTGCAGTTCCCACATCTGAACCTGGAAAAATGCTGCCAAAATATATCCCATACCATCCATGTAATTATGGTATATTTACCTCCATTTGGTTGATTTTTATGGTAAATGTTGGTAAATATACCATACAAGGATGGTATGGGTATCCTAATAGTATCTTCACTAAGCACATGGGCTACCAATCACCAGGTATGGTATTACATTCTGTACTAATTATCGGACAACCCCTAAAGTTTGTGACATGAAAGCTAACTAGAGAAATGGACCAACGTGGCCAATACCTTGACGCCTTCCGGTACCTCCGGGGCATCTGCACAAACCATGAAATTAAGTGTGGGTAAACATAGGGAGTTAGTAAGGATTAGATCCACGGAATCCACTTGGACAGGAGTTGTACTTCCAACCTCTTGTATCATCTGGACCCATCAGTAAACCCGCGAAAATGGAGACTCCGAGCATCGAATCTGAATAAACTAAACACTAACAAGTGGTGATTGGGTACTGGATAGTTAAAAGCGAAAAAACATTATCAGAGCTGCAAATTGGAGGATATTTGATCGTTTCTTCAAACTGACAGTGCAAAATTGTCCTATAGAATCAACTACTATAGGCCTCTAATTCCACTGTCAAGTGCATGGCTACCATATGAAACCATCGCGAAGAAAAACAAAATTCAATAAACATCAAACCGAAAGGTTCCCAAGCGAATGATCGCCCCCGACCGCCCCCCCCATTTGCGAGCTGAAAAGACCCAGGGATCAAGATCGCTAGTGTCAAAGTCCTCAGATTCACCATAGTGACAACAAGACAATTGCTTGATGGGTTGCAGTCACAAACATGAAAGAGCATGGCTATTGTTAAAGAATCCGGGTTTAAAAGTACAAATATAGTCACAAAGGCATACAACTCAGGCATGGCGGCATTGATCATTGTTGGGTGACGCACTTTGCACCAAGGTTGAATTCCAAAGTGTGCTGAACACTGTGGCCAGTCCAGTCGCAAAATGTCTTTGCAATCACTTGAAGTCTGGATGCAGTGACTAGACTATCAATTATACATCTGGACATCTTCTATCATCTTATGAGATGTGGGGTCCATCCTCCGGCATTTCACACCGGGCATCTCCGCAGCTTGAGTCATCATTGCTGTTAGTGGTGGGGATGAGGATATTCTGAAGCCGGGTCTTTGGATCTGGGTACAGCTCCTGGCCAAGACTTGGGCATCACTGGAGACAGCAGCACTGACTACAACAACACTGGAGGTCCACTGACTGCATCGATCTTGGCACCACTACCAACGGTCAACTCCCTTTAAAGAGTGGACCTTTTTTGGGAGGATTCGTCTATTAAACCACCATTTGCAAGGCCCATGTCACATGATGTTACTATGCTTCACACAAATCAGGGCCATCCTAAAGGCATACATACAGATGTGGTTGATGGACTGGACAAATTTTGGCACTAGTTGGGATGGTTGTGGATGGTTCAGGCACTGCGAAAAATTGGGGATCACATGTGAAAGTGTTGGTTTCTTCTACCCTTCTATGCTTTCCCTTCTCTTCCCCAAAGCGCTCCAAGTAATCCTTTTTTCTCTTTTGATCAAAAGCGGCTTCGGCACCGCAATCAAATCCTTTCTATGATACCAATGGAACTAACCAAGTCCTTAGGAGTCTCCAAACACTCCTCCTGTCATTAGCCGTGAGGCGTAATGACATCTTTTCTTTTGGATATCCGGCAAGTGTCACCCACTTCGTGTTTTCTCGCCAGATTCCTTCCTTGGAAAAACTCAAAACTTCACAGCTCAAGCCGCTAATCTTCACCCTCTTTGAATCGGCTCCATCATTTGACACATAGAGCACTTCTGAAACTGCTTCGATCCTCGTTCCAGCAGTACGCATTGACTGTCGTAATGGACAATGCTCCCTCTTCCCAAACCATAGACCGGCACAAACTCTCTCGTTGGATGCCTCGCACATTCTTGACACCACCTTGATGGCAGCAGTGGTCTTGATCGCTGCGCTAAAGGTCCACAGTTCGAGAATTGGTGCCACTTTTCTCCATAGGTTGTGATGAAAGCCGGGCCTCTTCCTCCAAGACGTTGATCCCTCGGCTCCCAACGATTCACCACAACCAACGGTTCTGGTTCATCACCTTCTTGAATGGGTAGGTGACGAATTTCTTCCTCCTCTTCATCTCTCCAATTCGCTTTTCCTTTTCCTCGTCCTTTGAAAGAGCGACGACGCAGCCCTGCATAAGGAATGACTTCTGTAGAGCTCGACGGTCTCTCCTCAGGCTCTCTTCGCTCTTCCTCTTCTCGTCCTTTCGCTTCTTCTTCGTCCTCTTCCATTTCTGGTTCTTCTTCAGGTTGTGACTCCTCACTTTTCGACGTGGTCCTCCTCAAACAGCTCCACACCCAGCAACAAGATGACCATAGTCCGATGAAGCTAAGCCCCACGATAAAGCAGATCACACCCCAAAGTGCATAATTCTCCTCAAGATCTTCTTCATCCTCTTGCGCTTTCGCTCCATGTAACATCATCGCCATCACCAGGATCCTCAATGCCTCTTCTAACACTTCAGCATCAAGAGACCTTTCTTCTCTCCTCACTTCTCTTCCGTGATCTTCAACTTCTCCAGCTTCGTAGACCTCTTGTGCGGCTCCTTCTTCTTTCTCCTCCTGAAGACTCTTCGTTTCCTTCTCTGGAGTCCCTGACCCCATGTTCATCATCTTCTTCAGATTCTCAAGTCTTGGAGAAGATAATACCTTGGTACCAACATCGGCAACTTGTTCTTCACCTGGAATTGACTCCACCAACCAATCCAATCTTCCAAGCCTCCACCGTAAATGAGCTGCACGTAATCGAAGGTGCCTCGTCCTCCAACTTCCTGCAGGCTCGGTCAGCAAGCTGACTGCTGCCGTGTTGTCCACCTTGATGGTCTTTCCATATCCTCCTTCTGTCATCTCCTGTACCAACACATCGATGCTATCACCCATCGTCAATCCTTCAATCGCTTCTCCAAGTTCACTTTCAGCTGTTGACAGTGATGGCACCGACTGCTTTCCACTTTTCCACATCATCACGTCTCCACCAAACGTGACGACCACACAGCCTTGAGAGTCCAAACCATTCGGACCATACGAAGAATCGGTGTAGACCTGCAATGCTTTTCCACCATCTCTTCTCAGCCATAGTCCTTCTGCTTTGGTCTTCCGTAGGTACTTCCATACCTGAGCTGCGACCTTCAAAACTTCTTTTGGTGATCTCAATGTGGACTGACTCATCTTTGACAGGGCATACATCAGATCTGGACGTGATCTCGTGACCATCCACATGAGCTCACCCGTCACTCGCTGTGCCTGCCGGACGTCTTCAATCGTCCTCTCCTCATCTTCTACTTCCAACCTCTGTAGTTGATCCTTTGTGATAGGAATGCCCGACAGCAGCCCTTCTTCTTGACCATTTCTTCGTAGAACATCCATCAGGTACTTCTCTTGGTTCAGGAAAATGCCTTCGGGAAACTCCCAGATCTCCCCAAGAACTTCGTCGGCTTGATCTCATTCAACCACTCCGGCTCTGAAACATCCCAACGGCTCGAGATGGTCTGGATGGCCCCTCTGACAACCTCCTCCTTAGAGAGCACCAAAAGGTCATCCACATACACCAACATCAGTCCCTTCTGAACATCCTGAGAGACCTTCTCTTTCTTCATGATCTTCCAGAGGTTTGGTTCCGATGTCATAGATTCGAAGTAAAACTCCTCCTCTCCAATCTTCCAATTCATCTCGTGGAAGCATTCATCTCGATGGTCTCCCCAAGTCTTCGGGGATTGTCTCAATCCATACATCGCCATCAGAGCCTTCCAGTAGGACGTCGAGCTAACGTACCCCAACTTCACCAAGATGGCTGGAGGCTTCAAAAGGACGATTGAACCCCCTCCTTGGTCATTCTCAGTTGGCAAAGGAGCATTGAGAAATGCAGTTCTGATGTCCATGCTGGCTCCTGTCCAACCTTCTACCATGGCTTTCTTCAGACTCAACCTCATAGAAATCGAGTCACTTCCTCCTGCATAGAGATCTTCACTGTCACCCTTCTCGATATAGTTACCGCATGCTACTATTCTCACTTTCCTTCGCCCTCCTGCTTTTCTCGTGATGACAAGCTTGCTTGGCACCAAAGTAACGTCTTGGTGCAATGCTTCCAATCTCCTCTTCTCCTCCTCACCGATAGTCTCCAAAGCCTTCTTTGACTCCAAAAGCGAGGTAAGCTCAGACTGGATAGCATCATGCCACAAGTCAATGTCCTTGGTGAGCTCTGCAGGGCTTACGATCTTTGTCTGCAGCACTTCTTGTTCCTCCTCTTCTACCTTCTTGATCTTCATCCTCAAAGGCTCCGTCTTTCGGAACATCATGACAGCGTTCTCCACCATGTCCTGGTCGATGCTGGTGGACTCTTCACGTAGCATCGTTTTGATCCTCAGCACTTCAACTTCTTCTCCCCTAATCTTTGGCCCTTTTCCTCTAATCCTCCTTCTTTCTTCTATCTCATCCTTCTCAACCTCGTGAACCAATGCTATCCATGTTTCTTCTTCTAGTGGTGGTGGTTGTTGAACATTCTTGATCACGTAGGGAGATACGCCCCACCTTCCATTGGCTCGTAGTACGCAATGTCCATGAGCTTGAGAGACCGGAGTAAGGAAGACACCTTCTTCATGCGTAGGTTCCATCATCTTTGTTCGCCAGTTGCGCTTCTTGACCAACACCGTAGAACCAAACGGGGGTATCTTCTTTCCTTCTCCTCGTCTTTCTAGCCGATCCTTCTCCATCGCGTACCTCAACGCCATCGGCCACCACTTCACATCCATCTTCGCTCCATGAAGCAATCTTCTCACTCTTGATTTGATCGCTCCAACAGCCTTCTCCACTCTTCCATTGGCCTTAGGATCTTCTCCTGAGTTCGTAGTGTGGACCAAACATCTACTTCTCATCCATGACTTCACCCTTCCATTGACAAATTCTCTTCCTCTGTCTGAGTGAACTGCATGGATGGGGAATCCTTCTGTCCTCAACTGCAGGTAGAGTTCCGCTATTCCTTCCAGCACTGCTTCTTTGGTCTTTCTCAAAAGCGGGATCCCCACTCTGATCACTTCGATGTCCGGCTCCACTCTTTCCTCCTCACCTTCTTTCTCATCCTCCTTTGTCTCCTCACTTTCATCCTCCTTTGTCTCCTCAGCTTCTTCTACTGGGCCTTCTATATCTTGTTCCTCCAACTCTTCAACATCTCCAGTCTCATCTTCTAAGACTGGACCCTCATCCTCTTTCTCTTCTTCAGCCTCATCCCCTTCTTCTTTCTTTTGACCTCCTTTCTCTTCCTGTTCTCTTCCTCTCTTTGGTTTCAACCACGTGCACGTACCAATCAACATGAACTTGGCCTGCTGTTCGACGTCGTTTCCAAGTTGAAGTGGACCTGCAACATCGAGGTTTAAGACGCCAGCCCTGGGGTGAGATTTCTTCTTATGTCCTCTTGCAACTCCTGAAGCTTCTTGGCAGATCTGACAATCACGTCGGAAAGGTACGTGGCCTTGACGAACATGTTCAGACCACGACAAAGCTTGAAGTGAAGGTCGTAGTCCAAAAACTTCCGAGTGAATCTTCACTGCCACCTCTCTCATCATTCCTGGAGCCCACCGGGATAGCATCTTCGAATCTTTAACGGCTTCCTTCTCTCCTATGACCACCCATTCATCATCAGGTAGATCAAGAAGTAGGTTTCCCCCAAACGTAGTCGGCTTAGTCGCCCGTCCTCCCCACGAAGATTGATTGAATGTTTGCTCCTCTAAGCCATACATCACTCGAAGCTTCTTCCATTCCTCAGTGCTCCAGAAACTCACCACTTCAGGCTTGTAACTCTTCGGGTCTGCCGGCTGCTCTATGCCGATCTTCATCTTTCTTCTCATCTTTGCTTCATCAGTAGCCTTTCTCACTTCTTCCGACACCACAAACAAGAAGATGCCTCTCCACATCATGACGTCATCCTCCTTCACTTTCTCTTCCTCAATCTTCTCAAGTCCTTTCTTCCCCCAGGGTTCTTCCCACGTCCTCAAAGGCTTTGGTCCTCCTCCTGGAATGTCTAAGGGGTAGTGTCGAAGTACCGAGCGAGTACGGCAGTTCGGTCCCATCACCAAACCCATCAGCGAGCCATCAATGGCTCCACGAAGTAGTGACGAGTAGACGCCACCGTTCTCCCTCATGTCGTGAGACTTGCCATCTTCTTGACTCCTCAAGACATCGACCTCCACTAACTTGTTTCCATCGCCTCCAATCTCCTTGAAGGCTCTTCCAAGGTCGTATCCTTCCTTTGGTCCTGCGTACAAGTGGACGGCAAATCCATCTTGCATCCTCTTTCTTTTCCTTCTGTTGCATCCTGGCAACTTCTTCAGATCTTCAGCAGGTCGATCAGGAAGTTGATCTTTAAGCCATTCCGGTAGACTCCTCAAAACCGGATGGGCTTCCACCAAACTCCTCAACCACTCTTCTTCCTTGGTGCATGAATCCAGCATCATCCTTTCCATCCTCTTTACATCTTCTATCTCTTTGATCATCTCTAGCGCCATCCTTTTTGACACTTGTGGGCATCCGTTGACAATCTTCACTTCTACCTTTCCTTTCTTTGGATGATTCAAAGTCATAACTCCTCCCGACCACTTCATGGTGTAACCCAGCGCACCACCAAGACAACCCAATGGCACTATGGGTTCCACATCTTTGTCCTGAGAGATCATGACGCCAGACGGTGACATCAGCATTGGAACTTTCTCCCCGTTCGCCAGGGTGACGAAGACCTTCTCGCATCTCGTCAAATCCTCGCCCTTCCTCTGACCTCTCAACGCATGTGTTGCTCCACTGTCAAGCAACCCCATCTCTGATCCTGAGTTCTCGAGCTTCGTCAATCGTAGTACTCGGATCTTCTTCAGCTCATCGATCTGCCTCTGCATAGCTACCAGTCTTCCATCACCTTCTTGTTCTTGAACTTGGCAACCTGAGTCTCCTCCACTCTTCATAGCCAAGCTTTTAATCATCTTGTTCGCTTCTTCCAGTAGTTCCTTCATAGTTTCGCTTCCTCCAGACTCACTCTTCGAAGACTCCGAAGCTCCTTCTGGTTGTGCACTTGGTTCTCCAACTTCCTTCTTCAGCGCTTTGTTGATTCGACCTCCTTTTGAATCCGCCTTTCCTCCTTTCTCTGCAGCCTCCTTTGGTCTCTCACATGCCGGTGAGAAATGCTGTGTCGATCCACAATTCCAGCACCTCCTTTTTTCATCGGTTTGATGAAGCCATCCACATAGTTTGCCCTTCTTACATCCTTCTTCAGAAAGAAAGTACTTGCATGGGATGTTGGAAGGTCCACCTTTCTCTCCATACTTCCCACCGCTCTTTCCTTCTCCCTTTCCAAAGCCTCCTTCCTCCATCCTCTTGGCCTTAGCATCTAGACCCGAAGAAAGTTCATTCCTTTTCTTTCGATCTTGATGGGCAACTTGTTCTGTCTCTGCAAGTAGATGGTGAGCAAACTTCATCACCGAACTTTCCGTAGGCGTTGTGTCCACCTGAAGGCTGCTCTTCGCTAAAGAGATGCGAAAACCAAGATCGGTGTTGTCACGAAGAACCTTCCGCATCAACTTCGATAGTCCACGAGACTGGATTGTTGGGTCTGGCCTCGTCACACCAACTTCTCCTGCACGACGATGCCATCGCAACCACTTGCGAAGTCCACTCACAGCAGATTGAAGATTTTGAGCTTCTTCCGGACTGTCCAATGCCGTGAGTATCGCAGCTTTTTCACTCAGCCCACCTGGCTGATAACTCAGCATCAGTCTACTGAGAATCGATACCACGTTGACCTCTTTGCCCGCAATCACTTCCTCTTGTTGACTCACCGGTATCGCCTGCATCAACAAGGCAGTAGCACGCTTCTCAAGCCGTTGATAGCGAACTCCTTGAAGATCCTCCGGCAACACTGGCCGATGCGAAACCCTTTCAAGAGGTGTCAACTCCATGTGATCGTGGTACCACTTCTTCACAATCTCAAGGACCCTTTCCCACCAGGATTGGCTATTGTCACTAAGGTCTCCCATCATCGGACCAATAGTCAGTAGCCAGTCTGTGAGGTCTAGGGGCGCTGTTTCGGCACGCCATTCCTGTAGACGTTGAAGTTCTCCTGTGAAGCCCTTGACGACTTCCACATCCTTCGTTTTCTTCACATTCATGATCTCAGTCTGTAGGGCTTGCATTCCTTCCATCAACTTCAGCATGCCCTTCATCATGTCGGTTTGGTCAGAGTGACCAGCCTTTCCTCTCTTCCCTCCTGGGGTTCCTTCCCCTGGAGACCGAAACTCCTCTTCTTCCAGTTTCTTTGATGGTTCCCTCAAACCGTCCTTTGACCCAACATGAGTCCAGGCCTTCTCATACTCCTCTTGAGCTTCTCCAAAGTCAATCCTCTGGGGTTCTACATCCTCCTTTCTTGAAGACTCCTCCGGAGTCCCATAGGTTGATCCTTCTGCGATCTTCACCTTCTCTTTCAACTCTGCCATGTCTTTCAACAGGGCTGCTTGTTCTTTACGCAGCTCTTCGTTCGCTTTTCTGATCTGTGCGTTCTCCTTCTCGAGACTTTCAATTCCTCTCATCTTATCGCTCTGCTCCTTCTCAAGACCATAGAGCCGAGCCATCATAGAAGCATGCTGATGCTCCCTCAGCATGGCTGCTCTATACATCTCAACTCTCTCCTGCTCTTCTTCCTCATTCTTCTTTTGAAGCCTTTCCTCTTCAGACTTCATCCACTCGGGCCTCTCCACCGGAGTCTCTCTCCGATAAAGAAGCGGTCCTCTCTTGTACATCTCGTCCATCTGCTTCAGCTGCTCCTCACTGAACAACGGTGTCATAGAAGAAACAGCATCTTGTCCTTCTGTCCTCAATCTTTCTTCAGACAGTCCTTTTCCTTTGCTTCTTTTTCCTTCACTTCCAGCTTCAGGCGTCCTTCTTTCTTCACTTCCCTTAGCAGGTCCTACTTCTCCATCTTGCAGTTCCCTGACAACTGCGGTTGGACCAAGGACCTGTGGGGTAGCTGTTGGTGAGATAAGAAACTCCTCTAAGCTTCCTCTGTTCTCTTCGGGGTTTCCATGACTATTCATTCCACTCGGATTAATCACTTCCAACCCTTCTCTTCTCATCCTATCTTCGGCATCTTGAATTTCTTGGGCACCCTGAGCTTGCTCCTCTTCTGTAGCTCTTCTTCTTCTACTCATCATTTCAACGAAGATTAAGCAGGTAGAATCTTTGGGCTCATAACCTGTTGGTTTCTTCTACCCTTCTATTCTTTCCCTTCTCTTCCCCAAAGCGCTCCAAGTAATCCTTTTTTCTCTTTTGATCAAAAGCGGCTTCGGCACCGCAATCAAATCCTTTCTATGATACCAATGGAACTAACCAAGTCCCTAGGAGTCTCCAAACAGAAATATATATCTTCAAATGTTGGATGTTTTGATTTTTCCAAGGTGTACCCTTTTTTTCACAGTCACTGTTGCCTCCAGGATCCTGCGTATCGTCATCTTGGCCGAGCGATTGGCCTCTCGATTCAAGTAGTTGCACTGGGATGGAGACAAACACATACAGTTGAACCGGGAGAGGAGTCGATGGCCTGGGAAAACAAAACAACACATGGAAATCTGGCAGACCTTGCAAATTTAAGACGGATACCCGGATACCAAAAAAAGGATTTGCAAAAGGGATTTCTTGCCCCCAAAGTATGTCACTTTTGGGTATCTTTGTTGAATTTCCTGGCTCTGATCATCTTTATACAGTTATAAATGTGTGTTGTCTCCTTGAATTTTTGATTTTCAGCGTTTTGGGTGACTAAAAATGAGGGCTGAAAGTCGTCTACCCTTCTGTTGAAGGATGGCATTTTGAGGGACTATGATTGGACTATGTTAGTGTGACTTTAAGTTTTTTTTTTTCCGGAGGCTTCGAAACAACAACAACAACAACAACAACAACAACAACAACAACAACTACAACAACAACAACAACTACAACTACAACTACAACTACAACTACAACTACAACTACAACTACAACTACAACAAAGCTAAGGTGGTTTAACAACACAACCATTTGTTTGAGAAATAACTATCACAATTTTGTAAGAAATAGATTTAACCCATGTTGAGTCATTTTTTGTTTGTGTAGAACAGGTACAGCAAAGCCACGACGTTTGCCACGTATGGCCACGATCCCTGCGGCTGCTTTACAATGGTCGCACCGAGAGGCCTGGTACCTGGTTGGTTGGTTGGTTGGTTGGTTGGTTGGTTGGTTGGTTAAGCAAACGAAACACAAGGTTGGCCCCTACGATCCCGATAAGTAGGGTTATAAGATAACCTCACAATCCATTCTAGGGATGAACAAAACAAAATCTTGGTGAAACCCCATGTATTTTTCAGCGATTTATAGGGGCCCTGTAACTCCATTTACAATGATCGGCTCGGGGCCCACTTTGTGGTTGGTTGGTTAGTTAAGTATAATAAAAACCTGGTTACTTATGTTTGGGTTATGAAAAGTGAAATCCTACATTTCTTTGTTTGCGATTTTGTATCTTTGTGGGAAGTCCTCCGTTTCAGCCAGGATTTTTTTTATGTTTTTGTTCCATCCGTTTTGTTTCATTCGGCGCATTCCTCCATTTCTTCAGGGTCCCAATTTCCAGGTTTGTTCCAGCATTTAGCCTTTCTAAAAACTACTGGTAACCGCAAACGCCCTTGAGATATAGGCCGAAATCCGAAAGGGAAAGGAGTCTCCCAGTCTCCCAAACACTAGGTGGTGGCAACTCAAATATGTTTTATTTTCACCCCGAAACTTGAGGAAATGATCCAATTTGACGAGCATATTTTTCAAATGGGTTGGTTCAACCACCAACTAGAAACAGCATCTTTGAGAGATGCCACGTTGCCACGTTTGATTCGTTTGATTCCAATTTCCACGAGTTTACCGAAACAGTTCATGGGGCTGGAGCATTGGGCAATTTGCTTCCACCTTTGGAAGCAAACGTGAGGGATTTGCCACACTGTTGATAGCTGAACTCCGGCGATCATCAGTTGAGGTTGGTAGTTTTTCTCCCATTATTTACAAGGCTTTATACATCCCAGGTGGTTGGCCTTGGGATTTCTGAACCATCAACAGCAGTATGACTTTCTCACTTAGATTCCTGCTTTCTTGAAAAGTCAGAATATCAAGTCAATCATTTGGTAGAAAACACGGTAGTAACTGGAAGTTCACCGTGTTTCAACATGTTTTCATTAGATTTTGAAGATTGTCATGTTTCAATCAACTACTCTACGATGGTGTTCCCAAAACACCGGGAAAACCAATCAGATCCAATTGTATGATCCAAATTATTCAAATTAAGAGTTCATTGAAAAAGGGTTGATGAATCTAACTAGATCCCAACCAACAAAATGTTGTTGTATGTTTTTGCTGTTTTTGTTTGGTTTAGCTGTTGTTGCTGTAAATTACAATACATGGTATTGTTGTCGTTGCTGTTGTTTTCGGTCGAGTAGCATCCCTTTTGTTCGATCAGGCGGATCACCAGGATCTTGACTTCCATTTCTACTGGGAGCATTCCACGGTACTTAGTAACTAGATTATAACCCCAATATAAGTAGGTTGATTTCGTCCCCTGAATAGGTTATAAGCCAACTCACTAACTAGTTACTAACTTCCATCGACATCCTAGTAGGGCTACTTATTCCTTGGGTTGTGCTCCTTTCTAGCAATAGTGGTACCAAATTATTTAATGTTTGACGCGTTTGGACCCATAAGTGACCGTTTCAGGGCTGAAAACGTGACCTCCATTTGGGGAATCAAAAGGTCACTTTGAAGAAGCTGGTAAGTGATGGTTTATAGTTTGTAGTCTAGAGTTTATACAAGATGGGCCCCTAGAGGTTATAAGTAGGGTTATAACCCCCTATACATGGCCGAAAATAACTGGGCCCGTACAAAGTAATAACCCCTATAAATGGCCGAAAATAGCTTGGTAACTGGGGTGAAAAAAACCCGACAGTTACTTATAGGGGCCATGTTTTTCCCATTTATAGCGATTTTACAAGGCCCACCTTGTAGGAATGCCCCACTAAAACATGTAATCATCCTGGTCTCTGGTGATGACTGTTAGCCGGAAGGGACGTGTTGAAACGGATATGCAGGTGGCCATGTTCCTGCTATCCTTGGGGATTTACGATCCGCGTCATCATGGGCTTCGAGGTGTGGAGTAATTAGCATCCAGGAATGATCAGTGAACAAAACCACCCTGCTTTGGTTGATATCATGAAGAGAGGTGTGGTCATCAAATATTATATATCCTTTGGTTATAGGGATTATTTTTAAACACCCCCCTTTTTTATTGGAAGTTTGAAAGTTTGACGCAAAAACAAACGAATATGCCCTAAAATGGCATCATCTTCCCAAAGAATTCAAAAGAAAAGGCTTCCAACTTCCAGCGACTATTGTCTTTAAGGGAAATTTCAGGGAAAAAAATCCCATGATTTTGTTGTTTCTTCCAGGTTTTACCCCCTTTGGCCATTTTTGTTTTGTGTTTTTTTTTAGTGGATGTGACAACCTGAACATACTTGAACTCAGCCGGGTTGAAGACGGAGTTTTTTTTGGATTTGGGTGGGTATCTAAACTGACTGAAATTGGGAAGGTACCCCTGGAAGATACCCCTTAAAATGCGTCCCTAAAAATCCCTTAAAATGGTGTTAAAATGAGGATAAATGGGGGTTAATCCTCCAAAACAGGGGTTAGGGTACCATTCCAGGGTCCCTGGGTAAAATCTCCAATAAACTGAAAGTCTGGAGGATGCAGTTTTTTTGTTCCTCCAGACTTTTGAGACGGTCGAGGTAGATACCCCAGGCTATGATATCTATGATCTGCGACGGGAAGTCACGGCCACGTGACCCATGGGCTGTGGTGTTATCTTTTCAAACCATTGTTCGATGGATTTTCGCCCAATTGCTCGGCATCCGCATGTGTTTTCGGTGCCCGGACTGCGACATGCAAAGATGTCAATGGATGTGCCAAATAAACCCACAGGGGGGCATCCTGGGGTTGGTACCGTAGCCTGTGTGGCGCCATTGAATATCAAAGTAATTCGACACCACACTTTCATTGCAACGTGTATGTGGCATCTATATCTGGCAACAACCACTCCAAGCTTTGCTGGACAAAATAAAGCAAAAGAGATCACCTTCGAAGAAATCTCTCGCTTCCAGAGTTGGCTCTGACAATGAAAGGCCATCTATCCAGTTTGAACAACACCAAGCACAGTTGCCTTGGAAACGGGTTTCCGATCTTTGGGGATGATGATGATGATGATGATGATGATGATGATGATGATGATGATGATGATTATGATGATTATGATGATGATGATGATCATGCCCTTTTGCAGCTATCAATCCACTGGGTTGACACCACTAGACAGCTATTCTATAGATATGCCGAAGGTGAAATGTAGAGCTGATTGTTCCTCCAAGGAAATGGAACCCAAATAGAACCTATGTTATAACAGCCTCCCGTTCAGATGATTTCTCCATATGTTTAAGGAATTGTGTGGAGGCGTGTTGGAAGTCCATGGAAAATGATAAGCCATCAAGACCCTGGTTGGTGGGGTTACACATGGTTTTTTTACTACCCAGATAGACGTAGGGATGCTTCATTTGCCATTATAAGGATCCGCATCAGAGAAGCAGTACAATGGAATGTCACTGGGTTTTGATCACTGTTCAACTATCTATCATTTGGTTCACGCGATTTGTTCCATTTAACAGTTACTAAGCATCAAATAGACGACACGGAGAAACGTAGCCATCTTATACTTTAGATCTACCACGCTAGGATGCAATCGTGGCAAATAAAGGTTTAGCTTGGCATTCCCGAAACAAAACATGTAGATTCGTCATCCTGGTTGGTGGGTATATTCAACTTAAATACTATCTTTGATTTCTTGTGAGCCACATCCCAAAGTGGTGACTTGCCAGATGAGAAAAGCTCCAGCAAAGTCTCCGTCATTTGTCCAACCAGCGAGAAACGTCTCTTGGACTTTGTTGGGTGGAAGCGTAGATGACCAGCCTCAAAGAGATAGCCTATCTGGTAACTAGCAGCAGGCACTTACAGTAGGATATTGAAACGTGGCTGAAAGATATGTTAAGTTAGCTGGCTTGGGCATGTACTTTGTGATCTTGTGCGACACTTTTTCCAGGTATGTGTTCTTGAGAAGTGATGAATGGGATGTCAGAATTGAAAGCATCTCGATTCAAGTAAGTTGCACGATGTAAGTTTAAACTTTGACTTCAAAGTAGATAATTAATTAGCTTGGAATTGCGAAAATCAGGTGAATTTGGTGAATTCTTCCTTTTCCATGCAATACAAAACTGTTCGAGATAAGATGTTTACGACGATTTGCCGTTTGCATCTTCAAAACAAGTCTATGATTAGATACCGTATCCGCGTTTCAACAAGTGGGTATATGTATTTAGTGATGCGCTGAAATGAACGTTGTGACCTATTTTCGTACTAAGTGACATGGTTGGAGCAGTTCGGATCGCAACAAACGGTGAGGGCGTTTTTCGCACCAACCAGATACGTGGATTTTCCAACAAACATCGGATATCCAATCCAAAAGGATACCATGCCCATATGCTGCGTGGGACTGGAATAAAAAAACCTACATACTGGCTGGATGGTTCAGATCTCCGGCGATCACCAATTGAGGTTAGTAGTTTGTCCCATTATTGGCAGTTGTTTTTTTACATCCCAGGTGGTTGTTTGGGATTTCTGGACCATCAACAACGGTATGACTTTCCAGTAGCTGTAGGTCCATATGCCGTTCGTCCCATGGAGCATTTGGGTTGGGTTATCTAGAAGTTGGTCCGTCGACTTTCTAGCTTTACGAGGTGCAATAAGCTGTCATGGTTCAACAAAACACCAACCCTTTTTTTGGTTGGGCTTTGACTTTTGGATATTGATTTATATATGTTTGATACATATCCGGATTGATATATGCTTTCAAAATGATGACCAAGGGGTTGCCTAAAAGAAATTGGCAAAACACTGGTCATTTTGTGGATATCTTTACCCTCCCAAAAACCAACATATCCCCTGAAAAAATGCCTTCCCAATCGGAAATTTCATCTTCCAACCATCCATTATTAGGGGCTATGTTAGTTTTAGGGAGGGTGATAACCTATTAAATTCTTTGATCTCAAGCACTCTTTCAGGTTTATGCAGGTCGTTTTTGAATTTCGGGGAAGAGTTCAACCGGTTCAACCCCCTCATCTTACCCCAATCCCGAGGTCATGCGTTTCATCCCTTGCTCTATCAGAATTTTGTGTCGCAAAGTTGCAAGGAAAAAGAGTTGGTTGTACCTTGGCTGCGAAAAAAACGAAGGAATATTCCCTCAAAAAATCTAAGGGGGACCCCCCACCCCAATGGAAAAAGACCCCACCCCCAAGAAATAAGGCTCGACAAAAAGGCCTAATTATAAGGGAAAATGGAATTGAGATTACTACACTCTCCGAAAAACGAAGGAATATCGCTCCCTGAAACCAAGATACTGTAGCACGTGAAAAACCCTGGGGTTGGAAGATGAGTTTCCTTTTGGGAAGGCCTGCGGGCCAGGTGCTATGTTAGTTTCAGGAGGAAAAAAGAGACCATTCGGAAAAGGAGAAGGTTTGGTTGAGTGCGATTTTTTTTTCTGATCCAACATGTTTCAACCCCTCAATAGTTGGAAGATGGCATGTCCTTTTCAAATGGTCCCTTTTTGGGAGACATGTGTTCGTATTTTGGGGGATAGGTTGAATGTGTTTTTTTCTGTGAGAAGTGGTTGTTTTTCAAGAGATAATGAATAAAATGTTTCATAATAGAGGTCTGGATCTGAAAAAACACGCGCTGACTGATATCCGAAATAAGTTTCAATGATTCCAAATTGATTCATGCTTTTGTGTTTGTTTCTTTTGGTTGCAGATATGTCAACCTATAGTGACGTTCAATGTTGGATACATGTACATTCGCAAAAGCAACAATTAAGACAGTATAGGTGGATATGATGATATGATGGTATGGCTATTTTGGATATCCATGTTAAATTTCAGGTGGGTTAAGTCAAACATCAATAAGATATTACTGACAGAAAACTTGTCAGTTACCCAGGTATAATGCCGTTAATACGGGTTACAACCCTACTTACAACTAGTAGGGGCCCGCCTTGTAGCTAGGAACCCACTCACCTTGGTACAGGCTTCCGTTGCGTTAGCGGCGCAAAAAAACACTAAGGTGGTGGATACTGGAACCAAACCATCCGAGTTCTTACTTGCCAAGGCTATCTGAAATAAATGTTTGGATGTCCACACCCTTCCAAAGTTGTTTTTGTTTTGAACCTGAAATGGATGGTTGCAATACAAGTTTCCTTTTATAAAATGGCCTATTTTCCCGCGCGATTTGTTAGTTTCAGGGAGTGTGCACCCTGGAAAATGAACATTTTGAACCTGAAAATCTCTTGAGAAAAGGAAAAACAATGAAACACATCTAAGCCAGGGTGTATGACGAGTGAGGCATTTTTCTTCAGGATGTCTTTCCACGACTTGTGTGGCACCGAAATCCAAATCTTTTGTGGAAAATGCTTTTTGATGGGATAGGGTTGAGATCGTCTAACCTCCTGACCGCTGAAACCCAATCATGGAAAGTCAGCTGGAAGTTTTCTTGGGAAACGGGAAACCTCAAACATATTTACTTTGGTTGGAATTCTGGGAGCAGGATCACCAAATTTATTCAATGCTTACAATATGATATACTGACATAGGTGTACATTGTATTATATATACCTAGAAGCCAAATGACGTATTGTTATTTTGATAGAAAAGGGCCTTGTTTTGGAGGGTTCAACCTAAAATGATGTTGATAGGCGATTCATACTGTTGATGGAAGAAATCCTGCCAACCAGTTGGGGTTGGTGTTTATTCTATTACATATTTACTAGGCTTTATACATCACAGGTGGTGCAGGATTTTTTCCATCAACCGTAACCCCAGGAACAATGCCATTTGGATCCATGTTCTTCTTTGTGACTCTTTGACGGATTTTGCCCCAAATAGTGGTAGTATTACAAGATGCGATTTCCTTATAATATGTGATCAAAGTGTGTGGAAATTCAGGTTGGTACTGTACTACTTTTTTTTCCAGATCTAGGGTGGTTTAACCTGAAACCATGCAAACACAACAATGACTGGCAAACAGATCCATCTAGATTTGAGCTGCCAGGGTACCAGCTAGACCAATGACCAATGACTATTTGAATCCCGAACCAGAAAAAAAAAGTCATTGATACTCTATCCCCGCATAATCATGGAAGTGGAAAATGGCTGAATTGAAAAGGTAACTACTATTGGAGGGATCCATTTTTTACTTCCATGATTATGGGAGGAAGAGTAACTTGATCTTAGTCCATCTTGGGTTTCGAAATTTCAGGCCGCCGAAGATGCTCGTGTTATCTATCGCTACTTCCATGTGAATGATTCCAAAGAGAATGTGGCTTGGCACTCTGGTGATAGAGGGGTAACTTATTGTGCATTTGTAGTGTTGATGGAAGAAATCTCAAACAGCCACCTGGGATGTGTAAAAGCCTATAAATAATGGGATAAACTACTCATCAACTGGTGTAGGATTTCTTCCATCAGCAAAAGCTTGCAAACAAGTGGATATTCACTATCAAGACTAGTGAAGCTGATTCATGCTGATTCCGACGATTTGGTTCTTAATAAGGAAGTCCTCCGAACATGATGTAAATTCAAGGTTTATTTAGGAATCATAGGGATTTCAAGTATTCCAACATCTTTTTCAGTGTCAGCTGCTACAATTGCTAGAGTATGCTACAATTGCTTTAGTTATAAATTATGCTAGATCAAGCTCATAACAGTTTCAGACCCCACATGAGAGGACGACCAAATCACCCCGGGAGGGAGACATGTTGCGAATGTTTGATAATTTCCTTGTTGCTATATTTGTGCAATACTAGCTACACCCACATGTTTACGTCAACATCTGCAAATTGTTTTGTCCCAGGATGATCGCGCTCATAATACACAATAGACATCAGTCATCAATGGTGGTATATCTATAGGTCTATAGTATACATTGTACATATATATATATATATTTAGATATGATACATTATATACTGTATTAAATGTCTTACATGTTTTTTTGTTGTTTTTTTTCCCAATTTTACATCCTTCAAAAGCCCCGCTTTGACCTCTATCAACTTACATTGATGGACTGTTGGGAAGAAAATCCGGCTGATTTTTCATCTGATTCCCCAGTCATTGTCCCAGGGTGATGGCTTGTGAGGAGAGTTGTGTCAATTAAACCTACCCAGATACCCCATGTATGGAATACCTACCCTGGGCTTCCACCACCATTAAAATAATGGTTGACCTAATTTCGATGGTTAAAACCCTTAGGTAAGCAATGGTGGTTATATTAACACCCCTTGTTTTAATGGTGGTTGGAATCCCAGCGTTGACCTACGTATTCCATAAGTTTGACCCGAATGTAGGTCAATAGTAAATAACATGGAACATATGGGATATGTGGAGAAGTGATTCGCAAACGGTGAGTAAATCAAGTGAGCTCCATCCCCGAAGTTGTCAGTAAAAGGGGTAGTAAACTAAAGCGATCCATTTTTTTGGTGTGCCTGAATTTTCAAATACTACTTGTACCCTTGTTGAACCATTTCATCTCCAAAGATGTCCATTCATGTCCTTTTCTTTCATGTCCTTTCCACTTCCATTTCACGGTCTTTCATGTAATTTAAGGTGAAAGATTCCCCAAATCCAAAAACAACAAGATGCGTTTCTTATTCAACCTTTAATTGAAAGATTATTCAATACAAACCTCAAATCAATTGGGCAATTGGGCAATGGGGGTACCTAATCGGAGCCCAAGTGATTAGTAAAGGCTAAAGGGGTAGTATATGAATCAAGTTTTGTATGTTTTTGAGATTTGTTTTTTTCTATTTTGAATCTACATGATCAGGAGCAAGTGCAGAAATCACACCAACACTAAACCAATACACAATCCATGGTTACATCTAAAACCCGATACTACACTCTTTTGCATTTTGTGTCCCAGATCAAAAAACTGCCCATTTCACGGGCGGCAGTTTTTCACACTGAACCTCTTCTTTTGGGTACCAACAAATTTTCACCTGGTATACCAATGGGTTTTGGGAGAATCCTGTTGGTGGAGAAAATCACGAATTCCCACCACCTGCGATGTTATTGAAACCCGGCCGTAAATTTCAGGGGATTTCAACTACCAACAAGGTGGGCCCCTACTAGTTATAAATGGAGTTACAACCCATATAAGTGGGGTTGTAACCCCAGTTACCCAGTTATTTTCGGCCACTTCTAGTTGGGACCCACCTTGAACCTCCCTCAACTGGTTGGTGAGTTGGACCCGGATGAAACCGTCAGACCCATCAGACCCAGGATCCCATGAGTGCCGTCATTTTGGACGATGGTTTCTCCATGCTCACTGGAGAAGATGTCAAGAAAAGGTGCCCGTGGTGTTTGAAAATCCCCGAAAGGTCAAGGAGTTGAACACCAACCGGTTGAACCCTTCTGCAGAACCCTTGTGTTGGTTGGAAAAAGCTGTGGTTTTTCGGGGTTGACCATCAAAAATAGAGGCCATGCATTTGGGTTCTAGGTATATAGTGGTTTACAAGGTGGGTCCCGGATCCAGCTGTAAATGGGATGATATGTTTTTTTTCTATATGTAGGGTGAATCAAAGAGCGCATGGAAACCCAGTTATTTTTGGGGTTATGATAACTTCACTGTGAAAACGATCGTAGGGCCCACCTTTTATATTACAAATTCAAGAGATTAGATTTCAGGTTTGATGGTTGAATCCAAGAAATCTCCAACAGGACCCACTGAACGGACCCCTAAACCTGGGTATTTAATAGCTCTAGTAACTTTCTTAGGGGTCCGTTGGTAAGTTCCCATTCAATTTTTGATGGTTGAATTGACGAATCAAAAATCATTCCATGGGACCAATGTTCTGCGGAACTCGCATTTGAGTTCCTTGGTCTCGGTGGACTTGGTATGATGGGTTTATGGTGGAGAAAAACCTCACGAAAAAAGAGATTTTTAAAGAACAGGGGCAATGTGAATCTTCACCCAAGTGAAAGGTGGGGAAGGGATGCTTAAAAAATACGTAGAATACGTAGACCATGCAGCACAACACAAGTCGAACACTGTTTTTCGGGGCAGATTCACTTTGCATTCTCGGCAGTCAACGTTTGTGCATACATTGCATTTCTCATCGTCAGTCTCCTGCATAGAGAGCATCTCCAGCATCATGTCATCTCATCATGGTATCCCTGAAACTAGCATGGTCCCTGAACATCAATGGTTGGACATTGGAAGATGACATTTCGATCCTTTTGAATCCAAAGACCTCTTTGTTTTCCGGGGCGAAATGGCTAAACTACGTCGTAGCTTTTTTGGGAGTGCAATCCTCCAAAAAGATCTTTTTTTCCAGTGGCTGGTTTCCGTGCTGAAACATCCTATACTAAATGATGAGCAAAAGATCCGCTCCCAAGGTGGGGTGAAAAAAGGGGGGGGTGGAATGAGTGAACCACCAAGCAGTCCAGCCATCCAATCATTCGGTCATCACTGTTTCAAACGAGTTCAAGGCGTGGATGGAGCTTTAAACCTAAGAGTGGTTGGTCCTTGGGCGTCTTGGCCTGGGGGGAACTTTGGGAGATTCGAACCGTTGGATTCTCCAAACCCCGGGGGACAAAATGTTTTTTAAAAGTACCCAGGTACCGCATTTATGGGAGAGAAACGGGTATATTCAGCTGGACATTGATCCCATACAAAAATCAACCATTCATGCAGGTACAGTAAATATGCAGGTAAATATGTAGAAACTCGACTAACCAGTTGAGGTTGGTAGTCTATCCCATTACTGTATTTACAGGGTTTCATACATGCCTGGCAGGATTTCTTCCATGAACAGTATGGTTTTAAATAAAATTTAAACACTTTCAATGTGATGTTGATGTGTCCAATGGGTCGAAACCACCACCTAGAGAAGAACCTTTTGTGAGATACCACTTGTTATTATCTATCAAATTGGATGGCATTTAAGTTGTATATCATTATCATTCATGAAGTATCTCTAAAGTCAATACACTAAGTATCCGCATCTTTAAACAGAGCCGACTTTATATCCCTGATTTTGCAAACTGATCTCATGGCCATCAACAATTGACCAACTACATCACATGCCATGTAGTATTTGTGTGTGTCACAAATGTGTTTCTTTCTCAGCCCACATTTTCGATGGCAATTTCCAAGTTGATTGCTAATTATTTCATGGCTTCCAACCAAGGTTTCAAGCGAAATCTTTGTTGTCATTTGGCCACTGGCTTGATCATCGCACACTTTGACGACGATGACTTGTGCGCCAAATATTTCAAACAGGTGTGTGAATGCTTCGAAACGGGCATTCTGTAACACGGGATGGGATGGCATTTAGAAAGAATACGGGCATCACCACAACTATTGAGAATAGTTCCAATGTTTGACATCTTTTCAGGTTGTTGAATTGACATAATCTATATACGCAGGATGTAGATGTATACATTTTCTACATGTAAGAAAGTAGGGGATCTAGTCCTCTAAGACACTGAGAAGTGTGGTGGGATTGTACACCTCAATGAGGCGACATACATCAGCAAGAGTGCCATGGCCGGAAGTCTTTCTGTGGAAACACAGAAGTACTGTTGATGGCTGAAATCCCATTCCCAACCAGTTGAGGGAATGGTAGTTTATCCCGGCCCATTCTTTATAGGGTTTCATACATGATGGGTGGTGTAGGATTTCAGCCATCAACAGTATCACAAAGTCAGATTGCCCAAAGAAGTGATTACTTTCTATATATATATATATCCAGTACACTGTCAGGAATCCACTTCTTCAAGAATCCATAATGAGAATGTCAATCATACCCCTTCTTAAAGATGGCATCGTCATGAGTCAGTGTTGAACCTGTTGACTTTGTTACTTGCCCTAGACATTCAAATGCTTCCTGAGGAAGATGTTTGGACCCCACAAAACCTACCTAAAACTCCTTCTGAGGAGGTATGACTGGATGTCTAGGGTTGTAAACCTGACGCTTCTGACGGCTGAACAAACAGCTTCGTTTTGAGATGAGTTTGTTGGGCCTTCCATGGCCAGCTGGCAGGTACACCAGCAGCTACTTGGAACACATGTGCCATCAACTTGGTGCCTTACTTATGGGAATTGGTTGTATGGAGACGGAGAACGAGAGAGAAGTTATGTTTCTTGGGCAACTTCTGAAGAATTTGTTTGTGTGTTTAGTAAGTAAGATGTAGATGCACCAGCAAAAGAACAACTGAAAGATGTTTTTTGTTTTTTTTTCATAAGTTATAGAATTCTTTTTGTGTGTCCTGGTAACTGGTCAGTGACTACTGTCATGTCCATTTGCTCCATTTGTTTGACTTACGTTCCCTGAACTAACAGTTCGCCTCTGAAAATAGGCCATCCCAAAATCAAATTAATCATCCAACCATTGATTTTCAAGGGCGATGGCTGTTAGTTTCAGGGAGGGTATGCTTTCATCCCACATATAGCGACTTTTGACCCTGGCAGACATGAATCAGATGTGCCATTTTCTGAGAGACACAGATTTTATATCTTCAATAGGGGATGGGGATGACCCACCAGCCGGATAGGATGGTTAAACAGTTTTGGACACAAACAACAACTAGAGTTGGTTTTTGTTGCGCGGCATACAACCCCTTCAGAAACCCTACTCTAGATTCTTTGTTTAACGATGCCTCTTAAATTCAAAAGTTTCTACAGTTCGTTGCATAAAGTTCAATTTATCTCCGTCTCATGTTGAACACCAAAACCAACAAAGGTGCTTTACTATGGTAGGATGACCTTGATGAACGGGATTTCTTTTCACTTTGAGATTTCTAGGTTGTTTGACATGGACATACTTCTACTTGATATTGTAATGCTTATATAACTTATATATATAACTCATATATGTTAATTTGTACTGCACTATACCAACCACTGTGTATGTATCCCTATATATATTTTTACGATGGCCAAAAAAGCGCACCAATTGCTACTTTCAGATTTTTTTTCCACACTACCGCCCGCAGCGCGTCAAGCTGAGAGAACTGAAGACAATGTGACCAACATGTGAACGGCAGTTACGGGGAACCAATGCCTGCAATCTCCAGCAATTTTTCGATTTGCCTTTTTATATAGATGTTGTTTTAATGACCAGGAATCCTTCAGAAATCAGCAACAATCACCAACACAACAATCATCCATAACTAGGTGGTGGTTTCAAATATTTTTTATTTTCACCCCTATTTGGGGAAGATTCCCATGTTGACTAATATTTTTCAGATGGGTTGAAACCACCAACCAGTATCATAATATCATATACGTACTCATGTTCTCTTCATATCATGATTCGTCGAAAAAAAGGAACACTCCTTCAAGATCTCTCAAAATCTCCCCTAAGAATCCAAGCCCCTCCCTAAGATTCATGGTTGAAAAATCCCATCTTAAGAATAGGATTGGATCAGAGAAATTCCCGGATCCTTAGGACATAGCTGGATCCTTAGGTATACCACTTTGACTCCATATTTGCAGGAAAACGGAGGCAACACATCTCCCCAACAAGTCACCAAAGACACCAGATGCAACTATTGGGGAATACAAGAAAAAGCTGGTCATTCCAGGCAATGGGTAACTGTTATCAAACAAGCGTTCCACATTCAAAAAAACAAAGTTTCCAATCCAACAGAATATGATTTTGAGATATTCCCCCTAAAACTAACATGGAACCTGAAAATCACACCTTCCAAAAGGTTTTTCATCTTCCAAACCTTCATTTTGGGGTTCAAAATGTTTGTTTTCGGTGGGGGTGTATACAAAAACAGTGCAACTAAAGATTTTCCATTGTTCATGGCCTTACAACTTAAACGCAGTTTGTTTTGTTGAATTTTCGGGACCGTCCTTCCGTGATGTGATGTTTTTTTCGCGCCATGGAGTCTCCATCATTCCCGAAGTTGAGTTCCAGGAACTCGATGTTCCTGTGATGCAAAAACGGCTGCAAGATGAGCCACCTAGGATCGTTGTTAAGTAGGGTGATTTTTGGGTCCCTAGAAATTTGCCGAAAATACCTGGGTAACTGTGGTGAATTCACCCTACTTATAGGGGCCCCATGTCACTCCACTTATAACGATCCGTAGGGGCTCATCTTGAAGGTGGTTTGCAAGACTTTCTCTTTTTTGGATTCCTTGAACTGGTGAAAATAGTCCATAGGCTTGGTTGTAATCATAGGATATTGCATAAAATACTTCAAAGAATGCCATGCGTCCCGAAATCACGTCCAACATGTCTTTAGAAAAGTGTAAGTCCCGAAATCACGCCCAAATATAAGTAGGGTGAAATGAGGCCCCTACAAATGGCCGAAAATAACTGAGTAACTGGGGTGAAAAAATCCTACTTATACGGGGTGTAACTTCATTTATAACTAGCAGGGGCACACCTTGTGGCCTTTAAACTTGTGGGGATTAGATATTTAGTAGGAAAAATACAGTTTGAAGTTTGATTTTTTATTTCATGGTCCGAAATGGCTGAGTAAGCAACTAAAACACATGCGAATCCAACTTGTTTTAGTTGCTTCAAGTTCAAATTATGGCACGTTTCATGATGTTTTTTGTTTTACAGTAAGCTTTTGAAAAGAAAAAACACATGATTTAGGACATATTCGAGAGGACATTCAGACTTTCACTATAACAAGGTTGGTTGGTTGTAGTTTAGCAAGGAACGGTTCCACAATGGTTTGATTATGGTTTGTTCCCAGAAAAGGCCTCACTAAGGACAAACTACCAAGCTATGTGGGGATTATTAAGTAAAACCATGAAATAAGGATCCCGTCAAAAAATAAACGGGATGACTCATGGAAAGTATCCGGCCGTTTTCTTTTGGTGGCTCATGTTGGTGGCACAAATTGTAGGGTCTTGGGGATGTGCAGGTACAACAACTGATTCAAGTGCTGATCTTTGAATGTCTTAGACGACCTACGGTGATCTTGTAAGGGATTTTCGACTCTTTTGACATTTGCATTGGTGAATATGAGTTTACCCAGATTATCCCAGATGCATATAGGATGTGTATAATCTCCCACTGACTTTGCAATTAAAAATTCCTACCCCACTGAACCTCAAGAAACATATTTAGCAAAAAAGAACTATCTTCCCAAATATTCAAGGTGCATTTCTGTTTTCGTTTTTTTTTACATCGCCGTTTTTTATGAAGTTAATGGGTACATTTACTGGGCTGTACTACACCTGCGGGTTGTTTTCCACAGGTTGGATGCTTCTCTTAGACAAAGGCCCAGCGTGACCGGAGCAACGTCTTGGAGATTTGAAGAAGATTATGGTACCTTGTGGGATTTTCGCATTTTTTGAACGTCCAAAAATCGGCCCAGGATTTTTGTCGTCCAAAATCGGCCAAAACCGATGCAGATTTTTTCAACGTCCAAGATCGGCCCAAACGTTAAACGTTGCTACCAATTTTTGGTAGAAAATGGGTAAATTCCATGTCATCATCCGATTCAGACGATTCTTAAGGTCATTTTAATCTCCAGGGGGTGAGATTGCAAGTTGTTGGTGGTCGGTTTGGGCCAGGGCCGTTTGAGGTGGTTGTTGATCGTTATAAATGGAGCAGGTTTTTGAGGCCTCTATGAGATACTGTTGATGGACGAAATCCTGCACCGCCTGGTATGCATAAAACCTTGTAAAAAATGGGATAAACTACCTATCAACTGGTGCAGGATTTTGTCCATCAACAGTAGGATGAAGTTTCACCCGGGCTTTGCCAGTGATTTTCGGCCATCTTGTAGGTTGGGTCTGATCCGATCGGAAGGAGTCCCCTTATCTAACTGGCGCAGATCGGAAAGGGAAGCTTTTTCAACCCCCACCAAAATACGGTTGATCGGAAGTTGCATGTAATTTGCCCAGATCTGAAATGAGTGGTGTTGAGACTCGAATCATGTTGTTTTTTCTTTGCCACTGTACCTAAAAGAGCAAACGTCGTTTTGAGTCTATTGTGTTTTTTTGATTTGTATATGGCTCCCTTAGATATCTGTGGTGTTGAGGTCCCAGTGAAACTCAGTAGTTGAAGGGAAACGGTATCACCTTCAACAAACAAGTGGTTATGAATGTGGTCACTATTACTGAAATTGGGGTCAACCGAACGTATAGATATGTGTATATATATATTTATATGTACAGTTCATACATGTGCATACCTCTATATATCCAAGATACATTATCCAAGGAATTACCTTTTGCAAAGCATCATGTACTTGACATTTGTCCAATTTCCAGAACACTCGAGGTTAACATGTAATCAATTCCAAAAAAGGAAACTTTGTTCGGGGGAGGGGGGGAAGTCCACCTTTTTTGGGGGAAAGTTCCAGGTTGGATGACGGGCCCCTGCAAAAACAAGGCAAAAAGATGGCCTTTTTTGGATATTTTGTTTGGAACAGAACAGATTTTTGGGCCATTTCACTGGTCAGTAGAACTCTCGCAATTTTGTTCTTGCTTGGGGGCTGGCGTTTCCCCGTGCGACGTTTCTATCGTGCGTTTCCAGGTAAGCAACGACGGATGATATGGCAATCTTATCCACCTACTGCTCGATGGTGTGCCAGGTGAAGTGGTGTCATTGGAGACATCATCCAGAATATAACTAGGTGGTGGCAACTCAAATATTTTTTGATTTTCACCCCGAAACTTGGGGAAGATGAACCCATTTTGACATTATGGTTGGTTCAACCACCAACCAGATAATCTCCCCAAGCGTTTGGAATTCAATACTGTGCATACACCTGGAATTGCAGGTATAGCTGGATATACCTGGCAATTCTGCGGTAGGTAACCTCCTTGAAACAATTTTGGGGCCCAATAAGTGAAAACGTCCGCAGGAACTCAGTTGGGTTGTGTGAAAAAAGTGACGTGGACCTCCAACGTTTAGGGACATCCAATTGTCACGGCTGAATCACCTGTATAGCTGGAAGATGTGAACTTGACTGGAATATCTGGAATCATTGAGATATGCGGGGCGGTCATGTTAGTTTCCACCAAAAAAATTGGTTTTCAATCAGAGTGGGCTATCAGCATGAAGCTACTAATCTCCCTCTCTGTTATATATATAATATATGATATATATTTGCCAGAGGTTATATAAATGAAATATATCTTTAAGTGCCTAGTTTGTGTAAATTATGCAAGACACTGGCTGCTAGCTGTAACCAAGCTTTTCAGACTCAAAAGGAAGATGTCCCAACTGACTCTTTGTCATGGCTTAGCCACAAAAAACATGATTTATGGCTGATTTTCAGAAGCCGAAATGCGAATCCTAAGCGAAGCTTTGTTTCCTTAGAGTTTGTACCTGCAGGTGCTAGGAATGTCTTCCTATAGACCAGATTAGACCAGATGCTTCACAATGCACAAAAAAAACGTGAGCTTTCACATGTTCTGATGCAAAGTCCAATTGATTCTGAAAAGCCTGAATCAAAGTCTACCACTCCAAAACATCTCATTATTCCGGTAAGTTTTTTTTTAACCATCCTGACAAGCATGTTTCAAAAAATCAGATTTGGCTGGCTGGATTTCCCCTATTTTTGTTGGCACGGCATGGTTTTTCCAAGCGGCAGCACCCTTACGGCCTGATGGTGAGGCTGACGTCGGTGCAGATTTGCTTCTGCTTGTTTGCGCATTTGGGAGGGACGGTTTCTTGATCAATGGGTACACCCTGGAAAATGAACGGCTGGAACCTGAAAATCACCTGTTTGAAAAGGAAAATCATCTTCCAAACCTCCATGACTTTGGGCTCCATGTTAATTTTCAGGGGTGTACATAAATTCGACACTCTATTGGGACTGGGAACATGTTTGACCTTGAGTTTTCTAGATGGTCATGAGAAAGGGACTATATACAGTAATAGCAGTAAGTATACCCCATATATGCTCCATGTATGGTATACCTACAGATGGCTTGATTTTTTTATGGTACATGAAGGTAAATAGTCCAGTTTGGTGGAGCATAGGGGTACCACTGGAATCCAATGGATATAATGGATGATGTAATCATTCATCTCATCAGATGATGGGAGAATAACTGTTTCCAATGCACCTTTCTTTGTTGACATCAGAATAGCAGCTGACATCACTTGTGACACGTTTTTCTGGAGCAATTAGTCCCCAGATCTCTTGGGTTTCGGCAAGGGTTTCCATGTGAGCACCGAAACCCTGGTTATTTAATGTCAGTGTTTATGATTCTATATTGCCCAGTAGAGATGTTACACTACACAAAGAAATATACTACCCAGCTACATCCGAAACATGTGTAATCATTTGCACCAAACAACAGCCCTTGCAAAGATAGAATCCTGACACACCCCAAAACTAACATGGATGATACCCAAAGCAGCCATATTTGAAAGGAGATGCATTTTTTTTTCAAACCATCATTTTTGGTATCTAGGTTTGCTTTCGCAAGGGGCTAAACGTTATACAAATCATGGCAAATGTCGCAATAACTTAGCTATCTTAGCTGCACATAGGTCCAGGGTCATAGGGGCCCACCCAACCATTTCCCATATGTTGCGGGTTGGGTCACCCTATAACCCGTTAACGACATGTGCAGCTAAGTTTTTTCAAAAAAGACAACGACCTAAGGTGGGCCCGGCCTACCATCAGTCACGTACCAACCAGGACAGGTACTTGCCAAAAAATAAACACGATGAAACCGAGAAAAATGGTAAGTCAAGAAGCCGGGTTGAGATATTTTTGGAGATATTTTTTGCTAAAGATATGTTTGTGGTGATTTCGGGACGCATTGGGGTTGAAGTATTTTATATATTTTATGCTATAACTAAAATATGCTATATATAAACCAAGGCTATGGACGAAAAGTTCACCAATTCAAGGAATCCAAAAAGAGAGAGTTTTGCCAAACCACCTTCAATTTGGGTCCCTGCGATCGTTATAAATGGAGGGACATGGAGGCCCTATAAGTAGGGTGAATTCACCACAGTTACCCAGTTATTTTCGGGCCATTTATAGGGGTCCTAACGGGCCCACCTTGTTGAGTGTGTTTTGTTTGGTTTATTTGGATGGCCGTGTTCAGACTAATCCTGAGTTCATGATGCACATTTTGATTTGCTGCCGATGCAAGGACTCCCAACATGGTAGATGTATAACCGTAAGGCATTTATAATCTTGGAAACTCATAGAATTGCACTTGAAAAATGGAGCAAACAACAGGGAAAGGGATGTATTTCGTTACCATACATGTATGGTATACTTACCTAGGCCTAGGTTCATTGATATGGGAAATGTAGGTAAATATACCAGTTCCATGGATCCCTTATGGAATGAGGTTCCCCAGGTAAGAGACGGATCGCTCTTGATACATACTACGTGTGGGCCCCCGGAGCCGATCGTTATGAATGGAGTGACATGGGGTAGCCCCTACAAATGTCCGAAAATTAGTTGGGTAACTGGGGTTGCAACCCTTATGAATGGAGTTATGGGCCCCTAACTGGTGACGGGAGCCCGCTTCGTAGATCCTTTTTGTGCTTAGTCAGAGCCTGTCATGACGTGAACATGGTCGGATATGCTTTGGGATGTGAAATGCTGGCCATCCAGAATGCTGGCTCGTCGTCCACCAGGATGACGACCTTGACCTTGATAGCCCCACGAAGAGCCAACCCTCGAAGGGGGGAACTCACATCCCAAGTGATGTTTCTGTAGGTTGCCATTTTCTTGTTTCATATGTTTTGTCGTTCTCCACGGATGTCAGGTTTTTATGGGAGTCTATTGAATCAACCCCCACACAAGGTGGGGGCCCCTACCACCAGTTATATAGGGTTATAAGTTATAACTCCTAGAAGTAGAATTATGGGGCCCCATTTAGAACTGCTCATCCGGGCCCACCTTGCATCAAACCCTAGGGATCCTGGCTCACCGAAGCTGAGAATGGGAGCATGGAACCTACAATACCTTTTCGTTGTGGAGGTGATTATACACCCCTTGCTCATCCATCTGTCAAGGTGATTGGATCCCTAGGGAAACATTTGGATGGTTCCCCAGGGCCCCACGGATCCGGATCTTGCAGGATGAACTGGAACTCTTCAAGGTGGCGAGGTATGTAACTTGGGCTGAGACATGACCTGAGACATGGGGGTATATACACACAAGTACCCTTTTTTTTTTTTACCTTGAACCCATTTAAACCCTCTTTTTTTGGGGGGTTGACCTTCCATTTTATGGGTCAAATCTTCCAAAAAATGTGGTTATTTGGGTTCTATAGGCATATAAATATATATATATATATACAGGTACTAGGAGGATCTATCTATATAATTAATGCCAAGTTGTCCAAGGGAGTTTAAATTCACTTTCTGAGACAAGAGTTAATCAAATTTTATCCAAATTGATTGATCCTATGTTTCAACTGAGCTACGATTTTCGTGCTATGCTACATGTACGTGATACTGCTGCCTTGAATTGAAAAGAAAAGGGACCACATTGACCACATGGCCTGTTTGTTGTTCAAAGTGTGCTTTTGTTAGTTTTTTTACCATGAATTTCATCATAATGAACTCATCACCATTGAAACCATTTGGTGAACATGTCAGTTTTTCTTCCATTTGAACCAACAAATCCAAAGTACAATAATGTGCACGAACCGACGAACCATCAAAAACAATCTAGAGACTAACGTGACGTAACGTGACGAACTTCATTTCAGTGTCGAACATTTCCAGCCAATAAACTCTCCAAAAATCATCGGAGACACGATCGAGGTTTTGGTTCTACCTTTGATGCTAACGACACTCTTCCACTTGAGCGAGTGGTGTTCCCGAAGGCGGAAGATGGAAAACCGGCGGCCAATTTGGAAAACCTCAGGATGACTGGATGTTGTGGACAAAAAAACCAAATGAGTCTGAAACTTGAATCGACGTTAACCAACTATTGACCTTTTAAAATGTGTTTTTTTGTGGCGTTTTGGATGGTGTTTCTATTTTTGTTGCTGCCGAGGTTTTTTGATGAATGGATTTCCAGCTGTCACAAGTGTAGGGGTCCAAGGGTCCCAGAAACCCAAATTCAATCCGCGGCATCTAAAGATTGGTGAAACCCAGGCTTTGGTGGCTTGGTTTTTCGGGCCAAAGCAGGGCCAACCCTGAAATTCTTTTTCAGATTTTGGGGAACCGCTCCTGAAACTGAATTTTTGGGAAAAAGTGAAGCTTGGTGCTTGGAGAATCATCCCAGGACTCGTAAGTGATTAATAACCATGGCGATCGTAAGTGCCCTAAGGATCAGGTGGTGGGACCTCTTCCAAATGGCCGTTTCATGGCTTATAATGAATGGGGGTGATCCTAACCACTTACTAACTGGGATGATCCTCCAAGTGTAAGATGATATTACATATGATTCCACTGTTTATCCGCTTCTTTGATACAGATGCAGCTAAGGACATATTTAATGTTTATTATTGCTCATTTTTGTACTGTACCCTGAGGATCCATGATCATCAATAGATTCAAAATAGAAATGTTAGCTGGATATGGATACATTTCTATTGCTGACAAAATCTGGCTACATTGTCGGAACTGGATTGTCGAACTGCTAAAATCCACTGTCGGAAGGGTGCTGTTTTGGCTTGTGAACATATATCCAACAAATAGAGTTGGGAAATAGATAAAACCCATCAGAATAAGAATTCAGATTGAGGATTGAAATCAGAACATAGGTTCTAATGTATCAAGATTATCAAGTTTTTGGTGAAAAAAATGAATGTGGGGTTTGTCAATCCCATTTCAGTCCCATTTAGTTCTGCATGAAGCGGGCAATTGCTCGGCATCGGCAGCAGCAACGCACCAGCAATGGCAATGTTGAGCAGCCAGTGAACACTTCAACAGTTGCTTCAACAGCAACATCCCTGGTGAACCATTGGGGAGGTGCGAACCCCCCGCCCCCCACCTGGTGCCTTCTTGTTGCATCAATGTGCGTGAACCCATGGTAATGTTATTAAAGTACATGTCTAAAAGAAAAAATATCAAACATCCCAGGATTTGGAGCATATTTCATCTGCAGCAATCGATTTGTGGCACTAGCGTAGCTCAATACGCAATGGCTTCCAAGCATGCACGTCAAGTGGAAACGCACAAGATCATTTTGGAGGACCAAAGGGTTTGACAGCAATAGAAATGTATCTGTATCCAGCTAACATGTCTTTTGATGATCATGGATCCTCAGGGAAAGAAACATCAAGACTTTAGACTACAAAGGGCAATATCTGAAGGGTTGTGTATGTGTAACGACTTTTGTTCAAAAATGCTGGCCATCCATATCGATGCATTCATGCTGTACCCAATCACAAAAAATATGGTATTACTCGGGTACAGTCCCAAACAGGACATCCTCAATGACTATGTGTTGGGGAAGTTGGAGAAGCTCCGCCGGCAGCAACACCCGAAGACCCTTTTTGAGAAACCACCAGAAGGGCCAGCATCTCTAGAGATGGTGCCATGGCCTATACTAAATGTTTTTTTCCATTATACTCCAAGTCGTGTTTAGATTTGATCATTATATACATAATGGTAAGACTGTATATATAAATATATACATATTTGTATATATGAGAGAATATTTCCCACAGCTACCCGAGCAAAAACAAGGTTGAATTGCATTGCGAGCTTGCTATGCAGTATCTGGCGTCCTTGGATTTGACAATCCCGTGCTTGAAAGTCCATCAGGACAGTATTAAGTGTGAAATCGGAAAAAATATGTATTATCTTGTAAAGTCTTGAGATCTTCAGTCAAATTTTAGATATTGATGAAGTAAAACCTGTTTGAACTTCACTACACCTTGTTTAATCTTCTTTGCATTGCCCCTCAGTTGCAAAAACGCAGGAGGTCATCATAACCTTGGTCAAGCGCTATGCGGTTCTTGGTGGCAAAGCTCGTGGCCGAGAGATCAAGGACTGAGAGGTTTTTTCATGGTGGAAGTAGTTCGGAGTGCTGATCAAGATATCAACATATTTCTTTTTTAATTATTTGAATACAACATGATCATAATACTCCAGACTCGATGTCAGCAGTACACAAACACATGTGCATTTGTAAATTATGCATATATATTTATTTACATCATTGTCTGATCTATGCCACTAGTAAATCTTCTTTTCCAAAAAATCTTAGCTCGGGAAGGAGTGGTCTGGGCATGAAGCTGCAACCCTTCGATGCATGCTGGTGCACACACTTCACTTGTGCAAAAGATCTGCAAGTTCACGATCCCAGAAGGTTAACTTTCTGAAGCAGTTTGTGATGGATCTCAAGCTTAAAGGCGTGGACCATTTAGCCTCTGCAGCCGAACCCCAATATCTAACCCAAAACAAAACCCATTAAAAAAATACCAAGATCTATGTTAATCGTACTTGTTCACAATTTACACATCATTCTTTCCGTTGGATATGGATATCTGTGCTTGTCTCGTGCAAAATAGTTGCTTACTCTTTCGAAATTGCAAAAACAAATCCCAATCACAAAACAAAACAAGAACTGCGCTTAGATAGATAATTCTACAGCCAAACTACATTATCTAGTAGTTCAGCCTTCTTACGCGATAACGACATACTCTGTTTGTGTCCCTTTTGAAATGCATGCACCGTAGGTGGCAGTGACCCCGCTGCTGGCGTTGATGCGGCTTTGCAAGCTGCGATCTCTGCAGAGGACTGTGTTTGTTCCGATCATGACACATGCCTCTGGGAGTTTTGAAAAACATGCCATTTAAAATTATGATGAATTACATACTCATAAATTCAAGCTCTTAGCAAAATCAAATCCCAATATATATTTTATTTTATTCAAATCTGAGATGCTATTTAGATGCCGGCAGGACATCGGTACTGTTTCCACACCGTCTTCAACAGCTTCGCCTAGTGAAGAAGAGCGTAAACATCCTGATACAAAGAAGGTTGTTCCTTATCTTAAGGTAAACAAATGTTGGCTTTTTTTGGTTCAGACCCCCATCTCAAACACAATTTGAACCCAACTGTGCCCAACTGTCTGGTGGCCCAGGTTTCCCCGGACGACTTTGAGACGCAGCTGATAGAACTTATGGATCAATCGATGCCTGATGCGAGCGACGAGTTGCCCACAGATGGCGTGCGGCGACAAGCATGTAAGGACTTTACTTAACACATGCAGGGATGAATGCCATCATGAAACACAACGCTTAGTTGTAGCTATCTGAAAGGTATAGGGACAATGTGTGTCAATATCAAGTTTCCAAGCTATAGCTTACCTGGCATGAATAATATATATATAATATTTAATAAATATATTAATAAGTACTAGTATGAAAATATATGCCAGCATTCCCCAGGACCGTCAACCACTTGAAGCAGAACCACCACTAGTTCGCAGTGACTTGGAGATCGGCGCAACTGAGCTTTATGAGGGCATGGCTAAGGAGAATGAAACCCCAAAGGATGTTTATACTGCCCAATTGGCACGGTCCAAAGCCGCTAAGATTGAATCTGCAGCATCACTACTTGAAAAGGCACAGAAAGACCCCAAAGTCAAAAAAACGGCGAACAAAACCAAAAAAACGAAAGGTCGTAAGGGAGCGGGAAAGGCTGATGAAAGGGCTGGTGATGCCGGCAATGGTGCTGGACCAAGCAATGGTGCTGAAGAGGGCAATGGTGCTGAAGAGGGCACTGGTGCTGAAGGGGGCGATGGTGAGGGGACTCGTGGTGAGGGGACTCATGGTGGTGAAAACCCAGAAGAACCACCTGCTAGAGTTCCCCGGTGCAAGATCTCTGTTTGCGAAGATTGGGCAGTCAAGGAGAGGTTGAACCCCCAAAATATCCCAAAATATCCCAAAATATTGTGAAATGTTTTGATTGTCCAACTTTAATTTCAAAAGGCCATCAACATAGAGATGGGAATCCACGAAAATACATATAGGCAATCCTCACCTGGTTTCGGAACTGCATGTAGTAGACATTCAACCCCTAGAGGATCCATGAACATCGTATATATAAGATTCAAAATAGACATGTTAGCTGGAAAAACATTATTGTTGCTTTATCGTTGCCTTGTCATCTATATGAATAACATACTGCCTGGACTGGTTGTGCCCAGCCTCTTCTTTTCAAGGAGCCACTTCTTCGAGAGGGAGGTGTGCCTATCCCAGATGGCGCCGGAACAAAGAAGTCTTATACCCTGAAGCACCCTGATGACAAGGATGGAGTTTCAACGTTAGGCATCCTGTTCCTAGACCGCAGTGTATATATATATGGTTAAGTTATGTTGTATTTTGGTCGCAATTATCTAGGTAATTCATAGTAATCTGTATTTTGTTGTCATGGGATCCGAAAGGTGAAAAGTCATGATACATAATAAAGACGATGCTAAGTACATGCATTTGCCGCCACATGTTCTTTGTTAACTGTTGAAGATTAAACCAGTTCAGGCTTCCTCTAGGATACTCTGCAGCTTCCAGCCACTTAGGTGGATTTTGGAACAAATCTACATCACTACGGTGGTCCATGCCGAAGCACTCCCTTCAGGGTTGGTTCCCAACAAAAAGGGCGGAGCCACAATTGCAGTCAAGAAAAGAGGTGGCTGGAAAGATTCATGGATGATTGCCCAAAAAGCCGCAGGTTGGTTGGACTAAATTTTACACAGCCAGTCGTAGATTAAGTGGGCTTCATTATGCTGCATCTGCACACTGGTGACGAATGACAATGTATTTCCACACCCAACACTATAAGCAGCAGTAAACAATTTAGAAATAGACTTTTTTAAAAAAACACAATGGGATGGAAATTGAAAAACCAGGGTGCTGATCTATTTAGGATGCAGCCAGAGCTTACGGTTTTTGGTGATGCTGAAACGCATCAGCTGCGCACATAGCTGTGAAAGGGGAGGGAAAAAACATTTCAAAAGCTTGGGGCAAATGGAGATATATACGCTGGAAGTCCAAGACCATGAACCAAGAACTAATGGCCTTAAATTCGAACCCCAAATAAAAACACATAAAGATTTTGTTCTTGAGTTTTGGAATATCAAAAAAAAGGGTAATCTTTGGACTTGCAGGGTATATAAACACAGTATCTTTTTGCTGACCTGAATTCAAAAAATCTACAAAGATATAGTAGATCTTGTTATATTGAAATCTTTGTGAGACACAGGTGGTTGTACCGATGAATGCTCAAACCCAAGCCATCTAAGCTAGCTCCGGCCGTGTATCAAGTATACATTTCCAAGTCTGAGTTTTTTGGCGATGGTGTTTCCTTTGACCAAACGCAGAGCTGCACTATTGCTATTCTACGGTGCTCCAATTGTCCTGTTGCTTTCCTGAGCATAAGAGCTTTTATATATATATATATTATATATTATATGTATTCGATACAGTCACGATATATTTGCAAATCCCATGCAATACCAAAAATTAATCTTTCATCGCCAACAGCTAACTAAGGCTACATGCCTGGGATTACCTGTCCCAAAACCTCTCACAAGTTGACGATGGCTGGCAACGGGACCGGTGTGATGTTGTGGGTGGGTAGCTCAAAAAGAAAGTTTCAGATCGATAATGAAATAATAATTTTTGTTCCACCGCGCCTGAAGGGAAAAAAATCAGAACGTTGTTGGCAAACATTACCTTAACAAATTACTACCTAGTTAAGTTCTGGTTGTGCACCTTAACCCTTTGAGGACATTGACGTCTACGAAATGTTTGCAGGGTGTGGCGAATTGGGACGACAATGCCGCATCACGGCAGATTTAGCTATCATGAAGTTAATGTACGCCACACACACATATATTATTAAATAGTTAAATTGATAATATAGATTATATACATCTCTACAGCAGTCAACATGTGATCATTATCCTCTAAGACTCACCCAGCCCGTCTCCCAGGTAGAGCAGGCATGGAAGTTCGAACTTCCGATATCCACAAGGGGCACCTCCATGACATCACGTCTCCGGAAGGATTCCTCTTATCGCTCAAAAATGTCCTGCGCATTAGGCGCAACGGTTTGCTGTGGTTGGGTGTCCCCTGCAACTCGAACCTTGGACTCAGTACCCGTAGCACTTTGTATTAAATGATATTTGTTGATGGAAGAATCCTGTGCCACTGAGGGGGTACAAAAAAGTAGCTTGATAACGCACTTCTGGTAATAGTACTTCCCATAGAGGTATGTTGTGCTTTGCCTCCTTCTGTCGATGTAGTAAGTCTACCTCTCATGGGGTTGCTGTTCCACTTTTATTTTTTTATGTTGTTTCTAACTCAGTTGGATATGGATCGCCTCAGCAACTACAAAAAGAACATCGTTGACTTATGGGATTATGGGAGATGAATCCGTGGAAGCTGTTTGTAGCGGCAACACTATATCTGCACGGGTGGCGCTACTGTGTATGGTTGCGATCATGCGAGGCATTTATTGGGCAGAATATTGACAGAATTAAAAACATTTTTTATTTTCCTAACGCTATATGTATATATATATATTTATATTGTGATTTGGTTTGTTAAAGGAACATCAAGACTTTAAACTACTAAGGGAAAGGAACATACCATAAATTTTCATAAATATGCCTTCAGGATGATATGCAATTTACAGATTAGAAATACACCTTGAGAATAGCAGCCATCAACGAGGCTGAGCAACCGGGATCTTCTATATTGAAAGATTCGCCCTATATCAGCCACGTTTTGACGACTATGGGACCGCACTTCAGCAAAAGGATGTGGATGGGATCTTATGACCACTGGGCACCAAAGCCAAGTCAACTTTGGGGTTCATGGTTCCTGGGTACAACTAATATATACTGGTTTTCTTGTTTTGGATATCTGCATTTTTTGTTGTTATCCTATGTAGTCTTCAACTTCTGGGAATAAAATGACAGCATGCACTCTTGTATTGAGGCCAGCCGTGGAGGAATTCGAAGGCAAGATTTCTCGCTCCAAACAGGCCAGCCTAAAGGCCACATCCCAAGGAATGTATTCCAAAAAGCAGGTGCCAAATGGCAGGGTTCGGGTGACTGGTGGAAAGAAGCTAAAATCCAGTGGTGCTTACACAGCTTCCTTTGGAAAACATGTAGCGAAACTTGTGATGAAGCATCGTATCAAAGAAGCTCGACTATCTTCAGTTCAATCGCAAAGTACTCAAGGGTAAGAACAGTAAAAATATATATAGAAAACAATCCTGGTACAGCAAATCTATATGGTAGGATGCCCCAAGAGTTCGTGTTTTACCTTGAACAAGACCTTTTGGGCATCCCAAGTGGTGCAAGTTGTTTTTTCCATCAACCATATTTTTAGTTTCCATCAACCTTTTGGGACTCCCAAGTGGATTTTTAATAGGGTTTACCCGATATGGACGGCCAAGGGAAGATCCTATATATATTTCAGGGAACCTCCCAGTGCGTTTCATCCCATAAAGAAATGTCTTTTTGGAAATTCCCCGTGTTACTGAAGTTGTTATTGATTTGGAACCTGCAAGTTTCCATTTTGGTTCGCACCTGCTTCCATCCAAGGCAAGTGCAGAGAAATGGTACCATGGCCGGCACCTTGCAATCAAGCAATACGGCGGCTTTGACTCTTGGTGAAAAAAGCTTCAAGATCAAAATAGGAGTGGATCTCACAAAGAGTTTCGATAATAGTCTGGTAAAATACAAAGCCGCTCAAAACCACTACTTTGAGCTAGCTATATATAGGAAGCAGAATCTGTTTGTGATCAGTAACTTCCAAGGGGTACTTATTGAAATAGTCATATACATCGGACCCATCATATCTAAGGGTTGCCTCAACTGGAGGGGTGCTAATTTCAGGAATGTATATATATATATGTATAAATATAGATGTGTTTTATATTCAAAAGTCGAGTCACTATTTTGGTGGATGTAGCAAAAAATCTAAGAAGTTCCCAAGACCGGCCTTTAACTGTGGCAACATGCCATACCACCAAAACACCAAAACCGATTCAAAAAATGCCACATACAACCTATCTTTTTAGGACTCAAAAAGGAAGGTTGATGGGGGCATTTTCTCTTTGGAACTTCAAACCTGCAACTAGGGAAAACACATATATCTACGTGACAAGGCTATGGATTGCCTACCCCCTAGTCTATTTATCGATATATATATATATATATATTGAAATATATATATATATATATTTACCGATCTCAACCTGCCAAACCTTAAGCTTTTTGCTGCTATATATATATATATGTATATCTATATTTATATTCAAGTTGACCCTCTGCCTATCACATGCCAAGGACATGCCTTTGATGTGGAAGCATGCCAATTTAGAATCTTTGGAGCGTTTCCTCCAAGAGGAACAACAACGGGGCAACTTTACGCCTCAAACGGGATTGCCTCTGTAAGTACGTGTGTTTGTACAAACTTGAAGGGATCAATATTGAAAAAAACACAAACACATACCTAGTGTGACCTGTACTTCTAGTCGGAATCACATCTTTGGGTAACACACAGAGGAATATGACTCCTGTTGACCCTACACTTGGGAAATTCAATCCAGGTATCTAATTAAATAGGCCAACTTTGCACATACCATCACAACATGTTGGTGTGTGGGCGATATCTCATACAGTGCGATCTTTTAGGGTGGAAATGTGGCTCCAAAAAACTTTTGCAGTTGGTGGGCTGGTGGGCTGGTGGGCTGAAAAACCGCTACCCATATATATATATATATAATATTTATATTTGGTGATTTGTGTTTTAAGCATACCTGCATCTGAGTTGATGTTTGTAGATAAATTTGGATACTTGGAGGCTGATAATGAATTAGATCCAAGACTACTTACATTAGTTAAATGCTGTTTTGGTTTTGAAGTAGATCATTTTTGGTGACCTTGGTCATGTCATCTTCTTGGAAGTTTTACACCCTTAAGGAAATATACACCATACTCTAAAAAGTGATGGTTTGGGCTAGGGTTGCCATACAAAGCTAGCTTGAATCATCCTGTACATTATTATTTTTGGGGTGGTATCTAGTCTTCCAAAATTCTGGGATTCGTGACGGACCGTGACGAACCGTGACGGACCGTGACAAAATGACAATTTCCCACTTAAAATGCCTACATTGTCGGAAAGTAGCGTGACAACCCGTGACAGACCGTGACAAGGCATATTTTCCATATAATGGGAATATAATGCTATGTTGCGATGGCTCATTAAATTTCACCACAAAATTCGAAGGGGTTTGTAGTGAAATGTGGTATGTTTTGGTACATTATATGTTTGTCTTAGAACATTTTGGTTCTGTTTGCTACCTGGTCTTAGCTGATCTCGCCTGTTTGCATCCCATCGTCGGTGGTGCAATGTCCTTAGATGATGCATGGCTGGTGAAGGTAGGGGTTGGAATGTCCAAATTCAATGGGGGAATAGTTTCATATATTTTCAAACCTAGAATGACAAATAATAATCGGTGTTGGGTTTATACTTGCCAGCTCCGATCTGTGCTGCCTGAAGGCCGCAGAACGTGCATTGGAAGCAGCGAAACGTCGTCAGCAGTTGGTGGCAAAGGTGTCAGGTGGTGGTGATGGAAGTGATAAGCGTTCCCGCCCAACTCCCACTGCATCTACAAAAGTGACTCCTGAGGGTAAGAAGACATGTCAGGGAAGCCAATCTTCTGAACGTTCGGAATCTATTGAGCCGCGTGCTCTTAGCTTCTCAGAAGCCGATATTCCAGGAGACAACAAATCCATTTGGAAAAAATCTTTTCCACATTAAATACAGAGTACTATTGCCATCATATCCCCACCTTTTTTTTATTTTAATATATGCAGATCTTAAAATTTCAAAGCACCATCTGTCGTTTCATTATCATGCAGGAGAGGCTGAAGCTACACATGATGTATCTTCTGCATTGCCGCCACCAGCTGATGGACATGCAACGGTGGCTTGGTGAACTTACTCGGCCATGATGACGAAGGGGTGTTATGGAACCCTGCCCCAACTAGATCCAAAATGTTCTATATAAACTGTTAACTAACAGATTCAGGGTGGCAAAAAACGAAGTAGTTAAACATATTTCTGTCTGGGTGTACGATAGGGTTGGTTTACCTTAGTCTAGATCTTTTTAACTAATCATGTAGATATCAAAACTTGGAACCGAATCATTATGTAGATGTGTCGTCCCCAATTCTAGCAAGTAGTGGTGTAACTCCAAAAGTATCAGGTCAAGACTTCGGCGTCAATGGTCGACGTCGAGGCTAGCACAGCAGCTTTCAAAGCACGTGTTGAGAGTCAAGCCACACCAATGAGCAAAGCACCCATCAGCAGCACTAGTGCAAAGACATGCAACATCACCTATTCACCAGTCACAGCAGAAGGCAAGAAGCACTTTTGTGAGCTTTTCCAAAACAAGTTTGCTGAACTTGAGAGCAACCTTCCCGCCCCAGGTGTGGTGTTGCAACCGGTCCCTGTACCACAAATTGTACCAACAGAGATCGTAGCATCTTTAGATACTCAACAACAAAGCGTTGAGCAAGCACAAAGGGAGGAAGCAATCCTCACTCGTCTCTACAAAATGGACCAAGTTGATCTCGAAACAGCAGTGACCCGAGCCAAACAAAACCCTTTGCTGCGCAAGTTCGCAACTGACATGATCCATCCTGACACGAATGTGGATGTCTTCACCAGTTCTTTTGGGTCCAACCCAGAAAAAATGATAGAAGACCTTTGTGCTTTTCAGGTATGGCTTGATTCCCAGCCGCACCAGCCCCAAACACCAATGACAGCACTTGACACACCTTCGCCTGCTGCAACCCCAGTGCCTGCACAGCGCCAATCCCAGCCTGCTTTGCCAACCCCACCACTTCAGAACACTACAGTCCCAGCAGCCCAGACTTTGAACCCAATCGACTTCAAACCAGTGACAAGGGAAGGCATGGCAGCTTTCTGGAGCGTGATGAAAAGGAAAAGCACAGACGATCTGTCTATGCTCTCTCCAACAAGCCCAGCCACAGTGCCTACACCAAGGCCTGAAACCAGTGTGCTTACACCGGAAGCCCCAGCAATTGCAGCAGCAGCCACGGTGCCTACGCCTCAGACTTCCATCGCAGCACCAGCAGCACCCACCATCGCTGCACCTGCAGCACCCACCATCGCTGCACCTGAAGCACCCACCACCGCTGCAACTACAGTGCCTACACCTACCATTGCAGCAGCAGCACCCACCATTGCTGCACCTGAAGCATCAACACCGGCAATCGCAGCAACAGCTACAGTGCTTACACCTACCATTGCAGCAGCAGCACCCACCATTGCTGCACCTGAAGCATCAACACCGGCAATCGCAGCAACAGCCACAGTGCCTCCGCCTCAGACTTCCATCGCAGCACCAGCAGCACCCACCATCGCTGCACCTCAAGCACCAACACCAGCAATCGCAGCACCAGAAGCACCCATGGCAGCACCAGCAGCGCCCACGATTGCTGCACCAGAAGCACCCACACCGGAAGCAGAACCTACAGCAGATGACATCAAAGCAGCCCGAGCAACATACATGAGGTACTACAGATCATTAAGATCATCAAAAGCACCACCAGCTGTGACAAAGCCTCTTGGACTAGATGTTTAAATCAGCAATAACCTACTTGAGTTCTTGGGGACAACATACATACATATATATAACTGTATGTATATATATATATATATGATGATGAAATTATGTTTCTTCAATTTTGTGAAACTTGTGTTGCTTTAAACATGCTGTAAACTAGAATGGCAAATTCCAATCATATATTTGTGTTTCAAATGATTTGCCTTCTGAACTCTTTGTAAACTAAGGCGGTTCCAAGAGGCCGCCGCTGATGCATCGGGACGGCTGATGCGTGCACTCTTTAGTGAATACATCGAATGCAACGAGAATTGGTTAGCTTCATCGATTGTGATGGAGGAAAAAACCTCAGAAGATGATGTCACTGGCGGTAAGTATAGCTGGCTTTCGAAGCCAGAAACTAGGCTCCAGGAAAGTGCAAACCAACGTCATTTTTTTGAGGTTGATTTTCTTGATCTTGAAGTAGACTAAACTGACCTGAATGTAAATAAAGGTGCACATCCCAATTCTAGTGCCAACTCATACATGATGATGATGATGATGATCATGATGATGATGATGATGATGATGATGATGCTGATGATCATGATGATGATGATGATCATGATGATGATGGTGATGATGATGATGATATTGATGATCATGATCATGGTCATGATCATGGTCATGATCATGATGATGATGGTGATGATGATGACGATGAACAAGAAATCGTTTGACCGGACTTTGAATTTGTTTTTGTCAACTAGACACCCAATATCCATATTTTATCCTTATGTCACTGCACCAAGGACTTGATGGTGAAATATCACAACAATGGTGCGCTTGTGCAGGAGCTAGTCTCTGGCAAATTAATCTCCGGACAATGGAAGGAACATCCGGAGTTTCCGGGGAAGGAAGAACCTAAGTTAAACTTAAGGTATAGGTTTCTTTTTTTGACCTATATACTTATGTGATGATAATGATTTAAATGTTTTTTCAATTCAAAGGTGGAAAAACCCCCCAATCACAACCATCCATATTAAGGAGATGAGGCTCTTTCGATGTTGGGTGGAGGATTACGAAGTCAATGAAAGCCGTCACTCCCAAAGTGTTTCGCACATTCGTGAGGGCGAAGGAAGTTACGATGGCACCCCAGGGAGTGTCACCGAAACGGGTGGAGCTGGGAACGATCAAGCAAAGGGACAGACCAAGGGGAGGGGGAAGACCAAGACCAAGACCAAAGGTGAAACAAAAAACCCGTGAAAGAGAAAACGGAGGACCAACTTGCAAGGGCAGCACCCTGACATTCAATAATAATGAAGAATGTTTTTCTTCATTTTGTTTTTAATTTTGAACTCGTTCAGTTCAAGGACAACCATGAAGCTAGAAGATTATTGTTAGACGATCTGTGTTTAATTTCGTTTTTCCGTATCTAAGGCAATTGTCAAGGTTAACGCCAACCTGTTGGAGATTTCTCAATGGCAATTCAAGCTTGTCAAGGCAGGTGTGCCAGGGACTTAGATCAATATGTGAAAAAAAACAGTATCCGTTAATCACAGCAAAACGCTGCATAATAATCCTGATGTACATATAAGTTTGGGATTTGTTTCCGTTCTTGTGTGGATTTCCAATTCCATACTCTACAATAATGCCTGAGATGGTATTCAGAAATCATACTTGAGGTTTTCCAGGGTCTGAACATCCAACCTTCATGCACTAAGGGCCCAAGTTGTTGCGGATGCATTTGTTTTGCAAATGACGAGTGAAGCGAGCAGCCTTCGAGCAGCAAAAGATGCTGTTGAAACAGCGTTGAGTGCTGGAGAGGCTTTGGGGGATGTTCGGGTGCAGCTTGATGCTGCAAACGAGAAATACCGCCAAGCATCTGTACAGGTGAGGAAGCACACTGCTCCTCCGAAACCCAAAGCTTCGGCTAAGGCCAAGCAAGCTGCAGCTGCTACAAGTACTGCATGAAAATCATGCATTTTCTGTTGGATCAAGTGCGGCCTTTCCCAAAAACTAGTTTAGAATACTGAGCACTGACTGGAAAAATATTATTGATTTGATGATTTCATAGCGTTAAATTTTGATGTTCCGAGATGGTTTTTACAAACACGTTGCTTTAAGGTACTGCTGCAAACTGATCCCTTAAATTTTGACTTCTCAGGAGATTGGCCATGTAGAGCCACGTTCTCCATTATAGAACCTGTGCCATATATCTTACGCGTAGGGGGTGGCTACTCAGGCAGTACAGTTGCAATATAATAGATTCAGATTGTGAAATCTATATCCTTGGGTAACTAGTCCAAGGAAAACATAACATAATCTTAGGTGTTCATGATCTCAAACCTTTCGATTGTGTTTCTTGCAGCTACTTGAGTATCTGATCAACTTTGTTGATCGCAATCTTGATGCAGAAGGATTCGGCACGGGAATAGTGGAGCTGGCATCGCGGGAAAAACATCTTGTAGAACAAGGTGGGTCATGCTTAACTACCCTTCCAAGTTTTATGACTACATATATGTATAGAGAAGTAGATCTCATCATAAATCCTTCCGAGTCCAAACTCAGCAAGCACCCAGTGAAGTCAATCCATTTTGAGGGTTTGGAATTGCTGCGCCCCTTCGCAGGTAACCATTCATTTGCTGATCATCTTCTTTGCAGCTTAGGGCGTGGAGTGACTCGTCTGAAGGTACCCGTATACAGCAAGGCTATACTTCATGAAAAAGTCTATACGTTAATGTAGTACTTGGTACAACCCTGGATCACCCAACCGTGCTTTAAGTTTCACTTCATCAAACGACCGGTGCTACCAGGCGACTTCATGCTTGGACTTGCAAAAGAGTGCTGCAGCCTCGGTTAAAGAGGCGAAGGCTGCTCTGACCAAATGAAAATGTTTCAGGGCGTTTTTGGAATCGATATGATGGGGTAAAATCCTCCGCTGAGTTGAAAAAGTGAACACACTTAATATATTAAAGTTTCCTGTTTGTACTAGTACTTAATGTAATATCATAAAAGTGACACCCAAAACCCCGAAACTTTATCCCCAAACATGATGGATCTATATGTTAGCTCAGGCATATGGAGGTACCATGTCGACCCTGACGCAAAAATTGGCAAAGCTCGGTTGCAGCGGGCGCTACCCCAGTAATATCGAGCGTGACCTGTTTAGACTTCTTGAACTGCCTATATCCCCCTACTTTGTGGAGATGCCAGTTCGATCCCAAGCAAACCGAGAAGACATCATTTTGAAGAGGCTTCCTATGTTGCTGCCACACGAGCTTTACCACTATTTGTTTGTACCTAGACTTCCCCAATGTTGTGACATATTGTGACATTTTCTTTTGATGGTGAAATAAATTGTGAAAAGCACTGGTCAGAAAATCTTTTCATCTAGACATTTATGCTTTGTTCTTTCTTTTCAAATTGGCAAGTAAGGACACTGGGAAATTGACACGCGATGCTGCCCAAATTGCTGAATTTTGGGCAAAAACAACATCCAGTGGATGGCTAGAAGCAAACCACCCAGGTTCAGCATTGGGTGCTATCCCATTAGGGCTCTATGGCGATGACGCCAGATATACAAAATCTGGTGAAAAGTTTATTTCAATCAGCTGGAACGCCATACTTCATAAACACAAGCGAACCTTTCGTTGAATAGCAATCAAGACTTTGAGTTGTTTAAGTTTGAAGTTGGAGAAAATGATAATGTGCTGGTCATCATGGTCATCATGAAAACTATATCTCATATTAACAAAATATATATTTGTGAAACCCACTTTTATTACGTCACCGATTTTGAAATCCCACTTGATCTTTGGTCTATCTCAGGACTTGATCTTGCTCGGTTTCCTGTCTTCGTTGTGCGATGTGCTTTGTCAATCCCAGATTACACGTTGAAGCGGGTGTATCAGGTTATCGCATGGAGTCTCCAAGTTACCCAACTTGAAACACACGTAGTTTTGTTTTTTGTAAGGGGTGTTTTTGCAAACCTTACCCATGCACTGTGCATGGATATAGAACTTGTTTGTTTTTATTGGGTGTATATATATATATATTTAATTTCCATCAACATCAACTATCTTTTTTGGTATATGCCATAAACATATATATATATATCTGTTTATTACACTCGTTGTATGTGCATATTTTTTTTGTAGTCAACTTCATGTTTTGTGATGTTCGTGATTTAATCCCCAAAAATGTTTTCTCCATCAACATCAGCCAAAGGTTTTAGCGTCAGGGATCCATCCAGCAACAGATTTTGAAGGGAACCCACTACCTGCACAGCACTCAAAGTCTGCCGGCAAGCCTATTGCAGGCATCTGGTCCAAAAACTAAATTGTGTTTTTGTTGTACTTGATCCCATTCTGTTAACGCTATGTGTTGCCCCTTCCAATATCGGCCATCACCTCACTGCTGCCCAAGTATCACACCAAAACCAGTTGTCCTCAGGAGGGCCAGCTTTTTGTGTGGAGTACAGGGGCGATTGGAAGTGGCAGCGGGAGTGTTTTGGTTTGAAAGCTCATTGGGGAGCAGCGAACTTTTGTCATCTGTGTACAGCTAAATCTTCAGGACATCCATTGGGAAAGTTTCTCGTTGTTATATTTAGTATATTTGTTTTCTTTGTGTGAGTATCATCGATATCTACTGTATTTCAAAAGACAAAAGAAACATGTTTGCTGCATGAAGGGGAGCTTCGATCAATCAAGGTGGACAAGATTTGGAAGAGTATTCCCCAGGAGAAGTTCTGACAATGCATTAGCAGAGTGCTTCAGGTGACTTGGGAAACTCATTGTTCAAAAGAAATGTGTTTTGATAAGTATACGCTTCTGGCCGCCTTAAAAAAATATGAAAGTATCACGGGCAGGTACGAGCATCCTTTATTTTGTGCTCCTGCTTTTTCTCCCAAGCTCATTCGGTTCTGCTCTATGCACTGCGTAAACCTTGGCATACTACAGAATTTCAATGGAAGCATCGTAGCGCTGCTTATTGAAAGGAGACACTTGGTTGGGTACTAAGTTAGTACTTGTTGATTTTTCCTGTACTTACTATTCCTGGCTTGTAAATACAAGAAGATACAAGAAGTTAAAATTTAAGATATCTCGGTTTGTGCCAGGTTTCTTCGGTACTGGCAGCACAGATGACAACTTCAGAGTTCTTTCGGCGCGGTTCCGTCAATGGGCACGTTTGAATCGCTTCGAGCATTTTAACTCTAATTATGCATAATTTTGTAGTTCACAAAACAAGTCTTTGAAATTGAAAAGCATTTCATTTTTTCCCTATGGTGTTGGCTATGATCAACTTAGGCATTCTCAAGGCTACATTGTCCCCGGGCTCATGAGCACGGCAGATGGCTATCCCACACTTTGCTGTAAAGCTTTCAACGGAAGACTCTTGCTGGTGTTTCTAGATATTTGTGTGCATACCCTCACAAATAACTCGAGGCCCGATGCAGAGCTGTACAACTTGTGCATTGCGAGCAGATCTCTCCGTGCTTGGTTTGATTTGGTGGAGCGAGCCCCAAGATTTTTGTCCCAGTCACAAAGGGTAGAACTGTACTCTTTAGGGCAAAAATGTGTGAAGTCGCTGGACCGATTAGCTTTTATCGCTCTTATGGCTGGAAGCAGCAGATGGCGGCTCCAGCCGAAATTGCACGCTTACATTCATCTTAATGAAGACCATCTTCACTATGGGATGAATTGTCGCTTCTACCATTGTTATCTAGACGAAGATCATATTGGCCTCACAAAGAGGTTAACCCAAAAAGTACATCGGGGGGACCTTCTTGAATTTAGGGTCCTTTGCAGATGGCTACTCCGTTTGGGATCCTGGGGTAGTTCTTGAAAGCCTCAACATTCCTCAATGCTATCATAATTCCATCCATAACACATGACGATATTATGGTGTAGTGGCTGAACCTAAACCGAACCACCTGTTCCCACCACTTGCAGCCAAAGTGCTGTGCGAGCACGAGTGATCAAGGGATTGAAAACGAACATTGAGCCATAATGCATCTCTGAGATGCTTGTTCGAGGCGGGTGAAGTGATGGGTGGGGTCATAGAAATTTAGTCGAAAACTTAAAGAAATTTCCCTTCTATAAATGTAGGGGCTATTTGTGGTCAGACCTCAAAATTCATGGTCGGACGGCTCTCAGGGCAACAAACCGAAATGATTGCAAATAGGTCAGTCGGGGGATCCTCTGGGGTATAACTATTTAGATATACGTACTAGTACATATATACACAGCAAATAAAGTTTTTTTGTTCAAACGTAACATATATAGCATCTAAATCTATATAGCGCGATAATTATTGGACAACAGAGAATCTACCACTGAATATCACCATAGCAATGTGGCCTTGGTATCATGGAAATCCATAAGGGGGTTATTTACCTAGGCAAATTTACAATGACCTCAGCAACAGAAGTCACCTTTACATGGTGGTGAAAAGCAATGGAATCCCCTCAAAATCCCTGAAAATTTCATGTTTTAGAAATTATACTAATTTGCCCAGATGTATATATATATATATACATGCATATTGTATCTATTGTATATATATATAAATACTAAGTATCCGAAACTCCTGCGGTTTGTTTTCGTCCCACCTTTCAGTGGAGAATTTTCAGTTAAAAAATCATAGACTTCCTTCCGGTGGGCACCGGATCCAGGTATAGATGGGTTTATAACTCCTATAAGGTAGGTTTTTTTTCACCTTACCCAGTTAGTTATTTTCCGACCCTTTTAAACAAGGGGGTGAATCATGTCTATTTCACTTATAACAGGATCCAGGTAACACCTTGTTCACAGTGTATTCCCAATCCCTTCACCAACCGAAAAGGACGGCAATCAGCATGCCTTGAATTTCTCTGAGTTGTTTGTGTTTTAGGGATTTATTTTGTCAGCCAATAGAAGAACCACATCCATATCACCACCCTAAGACCTTGGAAGAAAAAAAAAGGATTCACCTGATACATGTTTTTTTCACTCATGTACCCGACATGTTTACAACTTGTTTGTTGTGTGTGTGTTTGTGTTTGTAAACAACTCATTCGGCTAATGGTAAATTGTTGGTTTGGGGCGTTTGGTAGTTTGGATAGCCCGATTCGAATCCCAAGCCAATGGGGGGTCCCAAACCACCAACCTCTGCCATGGATTAATTTTGATCATTCCCTACAAGGTGGGCCCCTACGGATCGTTATAAATGGAGTTACAACCCATAAGTAGGGTTTTTTTCACCCCAGTTACCCAGTTATTTTCGGCCATTTATAGGGGCCCCATGACTCTGCTTATAACGATCGTAGGGGCCCACCTTGTATAGGGATCCAAATACCTGATTTCAGGTAGGGTTTTGGGGGGTCGAAAAAATATCTTCTCAAGAGGTGATTGGATTCCGGGGGGGGATTTGTCAAGGTTTAGTAAAAGTGAAAGGTGATTTTCAAGTTCTCAACCTGCACTTTAAATAGAGTTTCCAATCTGAGTGAAACTCGGAAATTCTGTTTGCTTGTTTCACGAGCCAATTTTGGTATGTCAGAGTAAGTTGTGTGTGTTTCTGACTTGCACATATCTTTACTGTAAGTGGGTAGGAACCACATGTTTCCTAAACACTACTGTATGTCCGTAGTAACCACAGCTATTTTCAAAGCAACCTCGAAGATGATCCAAGTACCACCCAAAGCAAGAAACCCTTAAAAAACACATCCCAATCTGGTAGGAATCTTCGCGTCTTAGTGGCTGGGCTTTTGAAAAATAATGTGAAACAATATGGGGAGATAAGGCTAAAAACAATCGAAACAAAGTGCGGATATGATGAATCTACCCTCTCTGAAACTAATATAGCACCTGAAAACTCCTGAACATGGATGGTTGGGAGACCTAATTATTTCCTTTTGGGGCCTGGCCTATTTTTCAGGGTCTATGCTAGGTTCATGGAGGGTAGATATCAGACGGAATCTCAAAGTGAGTTTTTCAAAGTTCTGCCTTTTTTGGACAGATAACTGTATGGATACCAGTTTTGACATACTCATTCTTGAATCTCATCGGGCTGATGATACCACAAACGAGTTGTAGGTTTGTGGGTTTTGTTCCTTTTTACCCGTGGAACCATTATTAACTTTTAAGAAATAGTCCCCTGTGTTTCTCAATGAAGCATCCAGGGGTTTTCTCCTAATAAAATGGACTAAAGATCCTGGTTTTTCATGTTTTATTGTCATTATTTGATGTATGATCATTGACTATATAGATATATAGATCCCCTATCAAGATTTGTGCTCATTTATGTAGTCTCCGAGCGAGCATCCAAAATTTCGGATAGAACCAAACCATGCAAAATGAGAAGGGACTCACAAAACAAAAGATACCGAAGACCATGTACATGTAAATGGTTTTGTTTTCATTGCTTACCACATTCCACAGAACGAATAGAAACGAATAGAAAAATCAAACGGTTGAATGCTTCGATCGGTTGTTCTTTTTGTCCAGTCATCTTTTGTTTGTCCACCATGGCTGCACCATGGCTTGATTCAGACCTCACAGAACACCTCGTTCAAATGGTACTTAAAGATTAGGGAAGGTCTCCACAACATGCCCTGCACATTGGTGATGGGTTTTATTGTTTTGGAAACTTCAAGTGAACTGATAGATTTATGCAGCTTATTTGTTATGTTATATCCCCAGACCTTGTAGCGAAGAAGCATACCAAAAACAAACACCAGGGTTAATAGCCTTATAATATTCCGATTCTTATGGCATTAAAGGCATCACAAAGGTCTCCAGTGAAGCTTGTTTTTTTCACAGAAAAGCTTTCCCGTGATTTGTTGCGGAAAAGAACATGAAGTATATCAACCAACGGAGTTCGGACCCATGTGCCACGAAGGATTTCTGGACCCAAGGTTTTCATCTTTTTGCTAGTTTTGCTCCATGTAAATCGTGAGGACTCTTAAACGCAAAGCACCTCCAGGTTTTTTTTTTTTATCCACCCTTGCAATGTAGAAAATCCCCGTATAGGATATCTTTCTGTATGTGTTTGACCACTTCTCGGGAAGCAAACAATTTCCTTTCCTGTTATGGAAACCGCCTTGGTTTCCATGCTATGCTCCCCAAAGGTATGCTCGGGTGTTTGCATGTTTGAGTTTTCTGTTAAGATCACGTGTCTTCGGTGGAATTTGAGTGGAATTTGGGGGTCACAAGTTCTGAGGTTGGGGGGAACAACTTTGCCTTACAAGTTGGGCCCCGGATCCAGTTATAAACGCAGTGAAATGGGGCCCCTAAGGAGGGGTATAACCCGAGCAACCATTTATAAGGGTTACAACTCCACTTATAACTGGTAGGGACCCTTTGTAGGGATTCTGAAATTGCCTATTTTCATGGGAATCTCGTTCTTTACACCAAATTGGGAATCTCCAGATGTTTGTTCCGTTCGAAACGCTCTTCGTTTTCAATCCAACGGGGCCTCAATGGACGGATTTACGGATTGTATCCTTTATGAGGGGATCTCAAATCCGTAATCCATATAAACCCATTACCCTAAGGATCATTGGACCTTCAAAGGCCTGGCGTCCTTTTGAGGACCAAAACAAACCACCCCTGCGACATAATACAGATTCGTTCACCCTTCCAGTGGAGGGTCCTTTGGATCCTTAGGGTAATATCTTTTTGCCAGTTATTGATGATGCGTGCCATTCTGTAGGAGGGAATTTGTGGCCCAGAGTGGTGGCCTGGCGGCCTTGGCCTTGGTCGTAACAAGAAGACAACTTACTTTGCCTGGCAAATAAACTCCAATCCAAAAACACTGGGGGCATACCTGGGAGGTGCTTTGTTTTTTTTTGGATGACATGTTTGTTTATTCCCTAAGGATCCAGATATGTCCTAAGATTTCGGGATTTCCCCAATAAACCTATGGACCTAGGGATGGGATTTTGAGACCATCAATCCTACGATTTTTCGGGAGCGGTCTGATGGTCTGGATTCTCAGGGATTGAGCAAAGGAATTCTGTACTTTCCCGTACCCAGTTTTTTTTGGCAACGAAGATGGAAGATGACCCAAAACTTGTTTACAAAGTGGACAGCGAAACCAATCGTTCAAAATGGAAAAAACAGCCGGGTAGCTACCCAGGGCCCCAACAGGGGTCATTTCAGCCCTATTATAAGTGGAGTATGGTGGAGTATGGTGGGCCCATTTGCGAACTGAACTTGGCTTCACCCCCTTAGGTATTACACCTTGTTGTCCACTGGTTATGGCATGGCCTATTTGAATCAACGTGCCTATGATGAACGACCGATTTATGCCACCCGTACCTTTGGACGAAAAAAAAAATCAGCACGAAACGGTAGGAAAGCTGAAGATAGATATCTTCCCTTAAAAGGAAACGGTGGGTTTCCTCACCAAAGATCCAATCACCATCAAGTAATATCATCAAATTACCTGTGGTTTCAAATATAATGTTTTATGTTCAACCTGGGGAAATGATCCAAGTTGACTAAATATCACTGTATCATTTTTATATCAATCCATTTTTTCCATTATCTTCGTTAGGAAACATTAAAACAAACAGATGAAGGTAGGTGCATCGTGGAGAAGTGGAAGGTTCTTGTTTTGTGCACCATCTTTATTTGATTTTACTACGAATCTGAGGTATGTCCGAAGATTTCGGGATTTCCACTACAATCCTATTCTCAAAATGGGATTTTTCGACCATCAATCTTACTTGATCGGGAGGGGTCTGGATTTCTGAGGGAAGTCTGATTGATTATAAGCAAGGGATGGTCATCTCACAAGAACCAAGAAGGCCGTAGGTTGCCCACGGCCATTTTTTGCACAAGCGGAACCTGGAGAAGTAGATACACTGGGGCAGAATAGTGGCCTGAGCAAGGCACAATAGAAAAAACATCCAACCATATCATCGTAAACGGCAGCTACAGAGGTATCCATCAAAAATCAAATGGGACCGTACCAACGGACCCCGAGGTAAGTTATCATAATATACTACAAGGGCTATTAGATACGCAGGTTTTTTGGGGTCCGTGGACCGTGGGTCCTGTTGGAGATTTCTTGGAAGGTTATGTTTGGAAAATCATACAATTTACACCATCCCTTGGTACCTCAATTTCAAACGTTCATTGCAAGATTCATTTGGATCAACTGCCAGAACATCTTGTTTAACGATCGAAGATGCAAGAAGTGGAAATCGGGCATTGGTGTTGGATTCAAAGCATGCCTCAACTGACATGAATTAAAACTGCTCCAACCTTAAAATAATGTGCGTTGCTGTTTCCGAGCATCTTAAACAAATTTGAATCAACAATATGGACTGAACAGCGTCAATCCAAAGGAAACTTGGTTCAAAAGTCCGGAAATATTGGTCAAATTCTGTGTACATATACAAAATAATCATATTTCTGCAAAAATCCAGCCAACAACATGATAGAAATTGGGTCGTAACCCCAACATGTAGCCCCAAAAGCCATATTTAGGGATTTAGCCAACAGTTAACAGAAGGAAACGCACAAAATTGTGCCTACAAGTATGTTGCGACTGGAGGTTAGGAGAGTTTTTCCATGAAATGTTGTTACAAGGTGCCCTGCCCAACTAGTTATACATGGAGCGATAACCCCTATAAGCAAGGTGAAAAATCCCCAGTTACCCGCTTTTTTTTAATGCCATTTCTATATAGGGCCCCCATTTCACCTTACTTACAGTAATTATAATGATCGGCTTTGCCGGGCCCACCTGGTAAGGTTGAATCCCACCTTGGAAGGTTGAATCCCACTTGATCGATTCTTAGGTTGGATTGGCTGGACTTTTGCCATTCCTACCTTACTCTTTATGCACCTCGGGTTGGCGGCGGGTTTTCCTTCGCCAGGGTTTGTGGGTGGAGGCGAAGGCGGCGCCTGAAGGGAAGCACATGGAAGACATTTTTGAAGACATGGATGTGAGCAATGAACAGAAGATGGCGCCTGGTTGTTTAGGGTATGTAGGGGATGAGAAACTATCCAGTTATGTGGGGATTACCAAATAGACACAACAGACCATGACATAAGGATCCCGTCATTAAACAACCAGTATAACGGAACAAATGGATATGTTACCCTCCTGGGAACTATTCTTTGGTAAACGATCCCATAGCCTTTTGCTGGAATATCCCCATCTTCAATAGGAAATACATCGACTCAATCAGGGTCCATTTTCCAGCCAGCTATGTTAGTTGATCCCGGAGTGTAACATATCCCCTTCCAGATGGACCTTTTTGAGTGGATGATTTTCCCAACTTCCCGTAAAAACGGTGGGATATGTAATTCTCGTTCGTTTTCGACAGAGGGTTAAATCCATGTTTCTACCAGGTGGATTTTTACACCTTTACCTTGCAATAATGACTCAATCTGACTAATATTGGTTTAAACTGGGTGGTTCAACCACCAGTTAGTCACTAGTCTATTTTTTGTAGATGGATCAAGATAGTAATAGCTAAGTTCCCCAATCTTCAAAAAAACAAGTTCACACATATTCATACCTTGACCATTTGGAACTTGGTGCTGCAACATGTCTTCAGAACATGCAAGTCAACCAGATACCTGGATGTCAAGCCGGAAAAAAACAACTCGCAACTCATCAGTTTTTTTTTGCTTCCGAGGTTGGTCGTTCGTGTTTTTTTTGGCCCATGATTTACGACGAGTTTTATCACCATCCTTGGGAAAGGTTGGGAATAGGATCGGATTTATTTACATGGGTTTTATCACCATCCAAACGGTGCTTTGGAATATGATTTCTGGTTGCCATCAACAGTATACACCCCGGAAGATTAACATTGAACCGGAGAATACACCCCTGGAAGAGGAAAATCATCTTCCAAACCATCATGTTCAGGTTCCATGTTAATTTTTTGGGGTGTACATGCGGAAACTTTAAGTACAAACATAGCTTCCGGCAGAAAATGGTTCTGCAGAGTCCTTGCCGCTCTTCCCGGAGCAACGGCCTGGTGGGATCCATGGGTTAACCCATGGAAGTTCACTGAGGAATTTGTATCCTTTGCTGGACCAAGAGCATCCTTTAGTGCCTCATCCTTTCGAAGGTGATCAGCTTTGTTGGGTAGATTTTTCCAAGTGAATCCTGATGAATTGTTCGATGAAGAATCTTCAACAGTTTTTTTTTTTTTGGGGGGGGGGGAGTGGGGTGAATTTTAGTTCGAAATGTTTAGCAGTTTTCTAAAAAAAAGCTCAGACAATTGCAAGTTTTATGATGGGTTTGTTTCTTGGCATTCACTTCGTAAAGGGCTTAGATTTAGTGATGATTGAAACCGGAATGATTGAAAAAGAAAGAAGGTTTCGCTTAGATAAACAGCTTTGAAGTTGAAGCCTGACGAAAAACATCAAAAATAAGACAAAAAGTTTGGGGCCTGATTTTGGGCCTTCCTTAGGTAGGAAAGAAAGCCACAAATTGCCTCTAGAGCTTTTTTCAGGGTTACATTCTGGTCTCTCATGGATATCGATGGTCATGTTTCAGCGATGTAAGTTGATGAAAGTCGACCCCCATTTTTTATTCCCTACCAAAACAAGGTGGGGCTGGAAGATGAGAAGGATCAAAGAATGCAAATCTATGTGCTGGTTCGGTTTACCGATGTTTACCGTTTACTGGTTTCAAATGGTTTCATAGTTTTCAACCCCCGTCCCCCCCAAATTAAGGAAGTTTGTCGATTTGACCCATCCTCCAAAAGAAAAACATGCGTCCTGCAATGTTCCTGCAGTTGCCTTTTTCTCCTGACCCACCGCGGGAGATTGTTCCTGTAAAAACTCGGCATTCAGGAAGCTTTGGTGAGAATTCTTCCTCAACAAGCCGCCTCTGCAGCATATTGCTGGGCTACTGGGCACCCATGAAGTCAATGTCAGCCAATCAATCGTAAGGAATTTGACATTCTACCGAAAACTTTCAGGGCAAAATCCAACCGTTTCGGTGGTGCTTTCAAATTCCCTATTTGCAACTAACATCGCACCCAAAAATGGATGGTTGTCAAGTATATTGTTTACTTTCACCCCGATCCTTGGGGAAACGATCCAGTTTTGACTTGCACGTATTTTTTAAGATGGGTGGAACCAAACCACCAAGTAACAACTTGTTGTTTTACAATATAATATGTAATTGAAGTTATTATAACAAGAAAAAACATGAGGAAGCAAAATGGTGAAAACTCCATTTTAATGGTGATTAGTTTGTTGGTGGTTTGCTTAGACGGATGTGATTTAGCTTCAGGTGTAGTGTTACCCCACGATTCTTGAGGAAGATCCATGTTAACGTTGGATGTTGATTCAAAATTGTCAATTGTGCATTAGCTTTCAATCTTGAATCCGACGATTAGAGTAAGATAAGTTGTTGTTTTAGTTCGATCATGCTGACTTTGAATTGGTCATGGTCCATGGCAATCAATTCAACCAGCTTTGTTGCGGTTTCCGAAGTCATGTTTGATATTTTTGTCACCAACCAGGTGGTACTAGAGATGTGATGGACTATAGTGTTTTTCATTCATATGAACTCCCTGTCCCTTGAGAGGGGCCCGGGGATGTTGCTCATCTTCCGTGGTTAAAAATCAGCTGGGAGTATGGGTCCGGTAAATTCCGTCCGAAAATTCAGGATTTGAGGTCCAAACGTGCTGCTGGAATATCTGGATATAGCAGCATCGCCTTGATTTAAATGTAGGATATGTTTTTTTGAATAAAGATTAAAATTCTTCACAACAAAGATTGCTATTGATTTTTGTCCATTGGCTATGACTTGTTGCAGCATCCGGTAGGAATCAGCTCAGGTTTATATTTAGCTTCATGTGGCTGGCACGACCATTCTGGCACCATGTTGTAGGATGGTATTGAGATGAGGCTGCTGCCGCTCTGTCAGTGTATGTCTACCAACATCCTCCAGGCTACATTGAACCACTCTCTCCGTGCATTCTTGGATGCCTGTTAAGAAATTGTTAAGAATGCTAGAGTCTACACTCCGTGAAACCAAGAAAACAGTTCGCCCCTGAAACACTGGGGGCCAGGACCAGAAGATAAGTTTCCTTTTGGGGCCTGGCCTCCTGGTAGGTGCGAACCATAATATATTTATTCTTGGGAGTCCATGCAGTTGTATATGATCCAGTCAGATTCTAGTGAGATGGACCATCACCTTTTATTTGAACTTCACGTGTTTGAGGTTGAGATGAGATTTAGATGTAGCCAAATTATTGAAGTATTATATACCAGGTTCTTCCTCTTGTGACCTGTTTGGGGTATTTCAAGTGACCTTTTCACGGTGTTAAGTGATCTCTATTTGGTTGATCATAAGGTCACTTGGAAGAAGCTGGTAGATGAACGTATTTATTTCAACTTTTGATATGATATCCATATGTTTCCCTAAGGGAAATCGATTCTTTATCTAGTTTCTTCGTTGGGCTCCACCCCGCAAAAATCAATCAGGTCATTGTTTGTAGGCCGACATAAACGTTCACAAGTCGGAGGGAGTTGCCCTTCAACTTTTCTAAGGCTTGTTTTCTTGGATGTGTGATTACCAATCCGGTGAACCTTGGAAAAAATACATGGGTGACTTGGGGGGACTGGTAACTGCTAGGATGTTCCGGGACGGAAGTGGATGGATCAAAGGTGCTCGGATCAGTGGGTTATAACCCGAATATACCCCCTTTAAAAAAATGATAACCTCCTTGTAAGCCAGTTCCTAACCATTGATCCTAACTTCCAAGTGGTGGATTAAGAAGGGAATGTTTGTTTGGGGTGGCTTTTTACATGTGGGAAGGTTTATCTCAAATCAAGAAGCCAGGAGGGATCCATGCGGACGATTGTATATTTTTCTACACTTGAGGTTGCGTTTTGAAGGGAAATGTATGTGAATATACCCATACATTGATCCGGAATGGGGAATGGGAAGAGATTTGGATGATCTTGGATGTTTTTTGTGTTGTTTTTCTGATTATATAGATCAGTTTTTGCAATTTGCCATCATAGATATCGCAAAAAGCATCAACAGTACTAAGCTAAAAAGCATCAACAGTACTAAGCTACTAAGCAAAATGCCAAGAAAGGAGCCAGTGACGATAGGGTCTCAGTTTTTGTTGGACAAAAGAACAACATCATTTTGTGATGTGACACGTGTTTGTGTTGTAATTGGCAGCGGAATCGTCAGAGTTTGCATTAGAATAATGAATAATATGAATGAATAATGGTTGATTTTTGTTTCAGAACAGAGGAGATTCACCTTAATAATTGCTAAAGTTTGTTTGGTAAAGCTGCTTTGCTGAAACAGACTTAGCATCTGAAAAACAGAATCTTGAAAGACTCACATGTTTTTTTAAGTTTCAACGGTACAGGATTTTGGGCTTCAAACGGAAATCTAGCAACAAACACAACAAAACAAACAAAATTGAGCGAATAAAACTTAAAACTTATAGAAGACACACTATACATCTCTGTTGTTTTTGTGACTTCGTCTTTTTTCATACGAACTCACAACCTCATCACTTTGGGTGAAATGTCAACTTTGGGTGAGGCCGTAAGCCTGCAGTGTTTTAATGGAAGCTATCATAACTCACATTAGGACGTGAGGCCCAACGCTTTTTTCAACCACGGAAAATGTCTCTTTTGACTCAGCCAATGGCCTGAAAAAACTGATGGTGGAGTACATATGGATGTTTCCGAAAATAGTGGGTTTTCCCCCCAAATCATCCATTTTAATAGGGTTTTCCATTATAAACCATCCATTTTGGGATACCCCTATTTTTGGAAACACCCATATAAGGAAAATAAACTTATATTTTAAGGAAAATAAAGTTGAATCTTTTTCCTTCCGCATCCTGTGGCTGAGTAAGTTATAGATATATACCTGTTTTCTTGGTGACTTTTTGTAGATATCATGTCATGGTTTCAGCAGCTGACTTGCGCCGAATAAACTGCTGGTCCACCAGCTGAAAAAAAGTCAGGATTGGCTGGTACCTCAATATCTTGGGCTGTGTTGCCTACATAGTGGTCATAGCTGATGAGATGGTCTTGGTCTACTACAACATCCTCAAGGCTTCTCAACCTGTGCTGAAGGGCTACAGTTGCTTGGGCATCAAATTTCTTGAGTGAAACGGCTGGATGCTTGAAATGTGATCCTTGCGATCCTTGGGAAAATGTTTTCTAAAACAGAGAACATCTCACCTGAAAACCAATATGGAACCTACAGCCCCTACTAGTCATTAATGGAGTTATAACCCCTATAAGTAGGGTTTTTTGTTCACCCCAGTCACCCAGTGATTTTCGGCCATTTATAGGGGCCCCCATTTCACCCCAACTGAAAAGGCCGATCCGCTCTCTTTGCCCACCTTGTAAATGTTCGCTTCACCTTTTGGTTTCTATGGATGGAAATTCGTAAGTTGAGACTCTCCCCACTCCAGTTTTCAAGAAACCAAGCATGATAAGTTACGTACTCCCTGAAAACTAACATGTCCCCTGAAAATCAATGGTTGGAAGATACATTCCCTACTGAATTAGTCCCTTTTTAGGGGACATGTTAATTTTCGGGGGTGTACCCTCCCTGAAACTAACAGCTTGCACGTGAAAATGGAGGGTTGGAAGATGAAATGTCTTTGTGGGAAACCCTAATTTTCAGGGGCAAACTGTTAGTTTTTCTGGAGGGTAAGTAGCCATAGGATCCATGAATGGGATGAATTTACCTACATGAAAAACCATTCAAAAAATCAGCCAGTTTACATCTAGGTAAATATATACGTCCTCGTCCCATGGATCCGTCATAGGGTATTTAGGTTGAACTCAATCAGAAGCAGCGAGATTTTTTAAGCTCTTGGGTTCTTTGATTTTTGCGATCGTTTTTTTCTTTTTGTTAAGAGGTTTTTGTTCGATCCCCAAGCAGTTTCTGGTCCTTTTTCCGATACCTACCCCTGAAGTTTAACAGCAAAAGCCCCTGAAAAGTTACCGGCCGACCAAATAGGAAAGGGATCCCATCGTCTTCCAAGCATCATTTTTGAGGGGCCAGCTCTTAAACTTCAGGAAAAGTATCACATATCACGTCATTTCCTGTGACTTTTAGCCGGTTGAACGCTGGAAAACTTTGGGAGTTGAAACTCAGGTATTGTGGTCAAGGCCTGGTCGGTCCCAAAAAGGGAGGGAAGGTTGGGAGGAAGGTAGCGACCACGGCAGGGCATCTAAGAATCTAAGACTTTGATTTCTGAGTTTCTGGTCTGAGATTCTGTTTTGCCATTGTGTTTTGATTGTTTTTGAATCTGATTTTTTGTATTGTTTGTGTGTGTGTGTTATGTTGCATGGACAGCTACATTGGCTGTTTTTCATTGAGTCGCACCAGCAGCTGATAATCTGATAGCTTACAGGTTCGCTTGACACTTTCGTAATCCTCAGTGTACTCTGAAAGCCAAAGGCAAATCATATGTCAAAAAACTACACCCAAAACTTTGGTTTGGCAAATTATCTACCAACACCTCCGTTTAGTTTCCCCATGTTTCACGATCACATATCCCCAACCCAATCGCCGGCACTTTTGAGTCCATGATTTTCCGGCTTTCCCCTGAACGGTGGGATATGTGATGTACGTTCCCTGAAGGGCAGGGATTCCAGGGAGTTGCAGCAGGGAGTTGTTGGTATACGGTATAGCCGCTCCCATTCCAACCTTGAAGTCCCATTCCATGCAGCTTTCAAAAAGTCCGGCAAAGTGACCTTCAACGCATCATTTCAACAAATCTTTGGAAAGGGCAAACTTTCCACTCCAACAAAAACAGGTTCTTGAAAAATCTTTAATATGGACCTAGGTTCAGAGCCCACAAACTCTCCAGAGTGTAAAGATTAGCTTGGTTGCGGATCGATTCAGTGCTTGGTCCACTTTAGTGTTTCGAAGATCGTTTGTGGCACCTCATATTTTTGTTTGTTACTACAAGGTGGGCCCCTACTAGTTATAAATGGAGTTACAACCCATATAGGTAGGGTTATAACTCCAGTTACCCAGTTATAAGGCCATTTATAGGGGTTATGACCCTACTTAGAACTAGTAGGGGCCCACGTTGCACTTGTCACTGTAATGATTCCAACTTATTTTTGGCGTTTGATCCCGGGTTTATTATAGCCTTGAGGAATGCATCTTTGTGATCTACACTGTCGTTTGGCTGATGGGAAATTGGGGTTATGCCAGTTCTTATTCTTGCCAGCGCTTTTATACGGTTTCTCGTCGGCGGGAAATGATTTTTGACGCGACGTAGCACAAAAGAAACGGCCCAATGGAACGTCCCAACCCCGGTTTGGTACTCTATCATTTAGGGATTGTATTACCCAGCAATATTACGCGGATTATAATGAGCAAGTTTGAGGATAGCATGAACACAGGTTTCATTTTCCTGTGCGCATTGAAGAGAAACAAAAACAAGTTGATTTTGACCATTATTTGTAGTAACTAGCACCGGGGCTTCACATGATCAAGAGGCAGATGATACATATCAAGACCGAACCCCAACACAAACATGCGTTTCGCTGGGATGAAAAGGAAATCCACTCGATCGATCCGGCCAAAAAACACCAGCAGAAGTGAATAGGAGTGGAATCAAATCTTTATGAAGTATATCAGCATATTACAACCAATATACATATGATATGCTGTATACACAGCACATTTGTGTCTGGTATAGTATACGCTATAGCCGCTTTTTTCAGCACATTGTGTGTGTTTGCTGCTCAGACTCAGACGTTGCCGGCTGAATGGACAGGGGAATCCCAGCTACTCCTAAAACTACCCCGGGCCCAACAACAAAGGGTTAGCCCACAAGGGGTTATTAACGACCAAGTTTCCTTTAAGAAGGCCGGCTATCAACTCCTTATTCCTGGTGGGGTAGCTATGATTCCCTTGATATCACTCTTGGAGAAGCCTGAAAATCACATATTTCTCGAACAAAAGTCGACATGTAAAACATATTCCAAACATTTCCAAGCAGTTTTGGGTGGAAAAGTCCGTTACTGGGGGCTTGCAATGAGACTTTTGTCTTCAGCGCGAAGTTTCACTGAGATATTTTTGCTTCATGTGATGTGTTTACCCTGGGCTTCCATCACCGTTAAAATAATGTTTCTTCCCCAATTTCGATGGTTAACACCCTTAGGTTATACGCAATGGTGGTTATATAAATCCACCCATCGTTTTGATATGTTTTAATGGTGGTTGGAATCCCAGGGTCAATAGATTCTGAAAAATTTCATAGATCACGTGCCACCTTTGATAAACGATGGAGCAATCTTATATTTTGCGAAAAAATCACCCTCAAAACTTGTGAAGGATCCCGGATCCCGGAACCTTTCCACCAACCAGGATTCCATGAAGTCAATGAGGTTCATGCCAAGGTTAGATGGGTTCGTTTTGTGGGGTGGGTTGCTTTCGGTCAAATTTCGCAATGAACAAAAACGGCCCAAACGTGTGTTTTTTTTTTTTCGGGATTTTGTGGATGACAAACTACCCAGTTATATGGAGACTCCCTATGAGCCAACGGTTGGCCGTGGACCGGCCGATGTGTCGTGAGGTGTCTGATGTGAGTCTCAAATTCACCATGGCTATGCTGTTGTTCTTCTATTGGAATGTGTCTGAAGCACCAGCCAAAGCGCTGGCAAAGGAGGAATGATAGGAATGACTTTTTGGACCTGGAGACACCAAAACTAGGGTCCAAGGCTAAGGTGTGTGAAAAAAAACGGGAAGGAAGGTCTTGAATTAATGATCTGTTGATGTTTTCGGCAGACAACTAGCTTAAACCCTTAACTATCTTAACTGCAGGGTCTGTCTTGAGTTATTGATTTGTTGATGGTCAGAAGCCTGTGGACATTTGTATAACTGTAGTTAATGTCAACAATGATGCTTGTAATCTATCATTGACTCATTGACCATTTATTATCCTAGCTATAATTGGATAGTATTTCATCCCCTACATACTCCATATTAAATAACTAAGGTTCATAGGGAAGATGGTGGTACCCTTGGGGATGGTACCCTCAATAATCAGCCCCATATACACCTCATATAGTGGATATTCATTGGGTATATCCGCTTTTAGAGGGCTCCTTGGCGGGTTAAACAGCTAGCGTACCATCCCAAGAGTACCACCACTTTCCCTGTGATTATCGAAAAACACTGGTGTAATTGAGTCAGATGTACTTGCATTCAGGTGGTGCATTCATTCTTTTTTGGTTTCATGTTCTGAAAATGCCTGTTTGGGGAAGATCCCAATTTATGACAAGATGTTTTTGTGTGAAAACACCTGGATTTATGTCCCTTTGAAAGAGTTTTAGGATGGTATGTGAGGTATGTGATTCCTGTTGGATTCTGCTTGGAACCCGAGAAAGTGTGAGATGTGGAACAAAAAATCGGCAGACCCCAGATACTCTTTGCATGGTCTATTTGCCTACATTTCGGGTTGTTTTTTGGTGGTTTTCCTGTAGGTAGATAGATAGATCTTCCATTGAATATCTGGGAGTTTGCAATCGAAAATTGCACCCTCAGGAGTTTCATTGATAAAAAATGATTTCAAAAAGCATTCTACGTCGACGGAGAGTTCATCGATCCACGTCCAATTTACGAGAAGTTACTGTAGATAAAACTTCTTGATGTTAATTTGATGTTTTTTTTCCTGGTATGTGATGACGTTTGATGTTTTTTGGAAGTCATATTTCGTATTTACCAGGAACACATGTCCAAGATTGAGCAACGTTCAAACATTCCATTGAATAATGATTGGTTCAGGTTCTGAGATCCTTGTTTCATGGCTTATGAAATAATCCCTAGCTGGATAGTATTTCATCCCTACGTACAGTAAATAATCCAAATGCCACCACCCCGCCTTGAAAATAAGGCCCTAATCTTAGGCCAACGGTGGTTAACAATTCCTTAGTATGGCACGCTATTTCCGCGGTTGGAAGATCATCCCAGTAAGTGGTAAGGATCTCCCGTGGTTATTAACCACTTACAAGTCCTGGGATGATGTTCCAAGTGCCCTTGAATTTCCGATGTTTTTTTTCCGCTCTTTTAGGTGCACCCATGGTCACTTGGGATGCATTAGATTAGACCGCCTGTTTGGAGAAATACACCGCTGTTGGTTGATCACTCCGGTGTTGTTGGTGAAAAAAAACAATGAGTCGAGGTAGGTAACTTTAACACAACCCTGGGCTTCCACCACCATTAAAATAATGGATGACCCAATTTCGATGATTAAAACCCTTAGGTAAGCAATGGTGGTTATATTGTCGCCAATTGTTTTAATGGTGGTTGGAATCCCAGGGAAAACACTTTGTTTAGGCAGACAAGTGAGCCGTGATACACCTAAGGTGATGGAATCCATAGAGGGGTACCCCAGGTCAGACCCGAAAGGGTGTCAACCCGCCCGGACAACGGTGACGTTGAGCCATGCAGCATCCAGCCAAAAAAAAGACCCGAAAGGGTGTCAATGCCCGCAGTTGATCATTGTTTGTGGATGTTCCAATCTATGGTCATTCTGAGGTTTTACCTATGTACATCATTCTGGATAATTCCCACATAAATCATATGTAGGGATGGTCCAAATCTCTAGCTGGGCGGTGGCAACTCAAATATTTTTTGATTTTCACCCCGAACCTTGCGAAAGATGAAACCATTTTGACTAATATGTTTCAGATGGGTTGAAACCACCAACTAGCTAGGCATGAGAATCTATGTCGTTCATAAAGAAAAACTTGTTTTTCTTTCGCCGAAAGGCACAGAATTCATGTTGAGATCTTCCGCCACGGAAACGACTTGCCCCTTAAGACGATTATTTCAATGGTGTGTTATTCTAAGAAACCTCCAACAGACCCCTGGAACATACCTGCTTGACCCTCAACTACCTTTTTATGGTTTGGAAATCTCTTCATATATTTGTATTCTGGTGTGTTTTACGGGTCTTTTCCTTTCGGGGTCTCTTGGAATGTTCTTAGATTTACCCCCCAAAAAACTAAGATGAATGGCTGGAAAATTCACTATGAATGAACATGTATTTCCTATTGAAAAATTAATGGAATAATGGATGTTCCAGCCAGTCATGTTAGTGAACTCAGGGGTGCATATCTTTAGCTGTTTTTTGGATTCGGGAGGAGATCCAAGTTGATGGGCATTTGTCATGTCCAGTCGTCAGCAACGAGTCTTTTTATGGTCGTTGCAGCAAGATCGTTACGCTACTTGAGAGTAGTCAGCAACCAAAATGGACAACTCAGATTTTGTTTGCTAAAGTTGGGGGAGCAGCTGAAATAATATGAAGAAAATCACTTGGATCCTAAAATAATGGGAAGATTTGAGAATTTGAGGTGTTGGGGTTCCGGTTCATAGCAAGCAACACTAAACGACCCTTAGCTCATGCATTGCTTTTTGGGGTCCGTCGGATTGCATGTTCCGATGTGTTGACCCCTGAGTTCCTTAGGGAAATGAGCCAAATTGACGACATTAATGTGTTGTTGTCTCAACTGATTGCATTGAGCCAGAGAATCTACCCTCCCTGAAACTAACAGGTTCCACCTAAAAATGGATGGTTGGAGTACCAGTTTCCATTTGGGATGACCTATTTTCAGGTTCTATATTAGTTTTACAGAGTGTCACAAGATTGGATGTGTTTGACCACAAAATAAATGGGAAAGAAGGTCAATGAAGACATGTTCACCCACCGGGATCAACTAACAGATCGTGATGTTGAAAATCCCGAAGCCTTTCCTGGTTTTCTTACCATCCAAAATTTTGGCAGCCGACTATCTTAGGTTTAAAGGGTGTATCCATGTCTACTGTTTGATAGGAATCCCCTACAAAAAGAATTGTGATAGGAATTTGCTAAGAAAAACATGAATTAATACTGGTGGTGGTCTCTCTCTGGAATCCTGAAATCCCCAGAGCTTATCCATGTATAGTTAGGAACTGGGTGGTGGTTTCTTGAATATTTTTTGACCCCGATCCTTGATGAAATGATTCAATTCGACGAATTCATATTTTTCAAACGGGCGGTGAAAAACCACCAACTGAGCAATGAAAAAAGGGCCGCTAGGTGTTTTATGGTAGGGGATGAGAAACTACCCAGTTATATGGGGATTATTTCATAAGCCATAATCAGGATCCATACTGTTGATGGTTCAGAAATCTGGCAAACTCACCAGTTGAGGGAAAGGTAGTTTATCCCATGATTTTCCTAGGGTTTTTACCACCATTCAAACGGTGGCCACGGGAATCAACAAAAATTTCTGAACCATCAACAGGTATGAAGGATTTCATCCCTCCAATTTACCATACAATTTATATTGATTTCATGCCTCCAAAACGGGGTTTTTGTTGAAGGATCCCGGAAAGTTGTTTCCTTAGGATTCCGAAACGGGACGGGGGTTTCCCAACAAACTCCACCGGCACCAACCAACCGGGCACCAACCTGGGCACCGACCCAAAGGATCGACCCGCTGCGTGTACTTTGGCTGAGTGGCACATGATGGATGTCACCCAGCGATCGAACAGCGCCTGCCGAGACGGTTTTACAAACAAAAATGCTTGGTGGAAGAAGGCCCTGTTGGAGGATAGCAAATTATCAGATTCAAATATTTATATATATTTATATGAATATATTTTTTCAACACACACACACACAATCACACACACATTTTATGCTATGCATGAATATGAATTCAGTACATCGTTTAGTGATGTTTTATGTCTACACACTTCGCCTCATGAACATACTCCCACTTTACACTTGTATATGCCAGATGTATTCATGATGCATTTTGATACGTTAATGAAATTGTGCAGCCAATACACTACTGACCACAGAAATACGAATTTCTTTGTGGTTGTGGATCATCTAAAAAGCATCCAACGCCTGTGGATATGGCGACAGGGTTGGGTTGGATTGATTTACCTCCCCCGAAACCTAACCTGGCACAAAGAGAATGAAGTTTTTCTTTTCTAATGAGTGATTTTCAGGTTCCATGTTAAAAATTTCGGGGAAGTATTTGTTGAACATCTGGATATATTTGAAAAAAAAACATCTAATGAAGAACCCTCAAAAAGCCAATGAAATTATCATGTTTGTTTGTCACAACTGCTCATTTACGCCAAGGATCGGGGCGTTTGTAGGGTCCACACACACACACACATAGCTGAAAATCATCGCATGTTCGACATCATTTTCATCAGCATGTTGTGAAAAGAATCTCAGGGCACTATTCTCGATGTGGCAGACTTTGGTATACTGTCCAAAATCAAGAAGTTCTTTGTTCAAATCCCATCTTCGGACTTGAAAACCATTGATTGTTCACTGCAAAAGGTACCAAGCCTTTGTCAGATGTTAGTTACCAGGTGTAGTTCTGTTCTGTTGTCCAAGTGTCCAAGTGATCTTGGTATCTACACCCCAGAAAACTAACATGGGACCTGAAAGTCACCCATTTGATGTTGACGTCTCCATGTTAGATTTCGGGAGTGTAGCTATATAAGTCGACATTGGAAAGACATTTTTTGTTGGAGCTTTTTGGAAGAATCTTTCAGGAAACTTCCCAACAAAACGACATTGGGATTGCTATATAAGTTGGTTCTTTTGGAAATAAGTTTGTTGAAAAAACATGAACCATCACTATCACCGTAAAGAAAACAAGTTATTGCTTCTTTAAAGACGATGTGTTTTTATCAAACCTGTTTCCTTTGTTTTACTCATGCCATTTATTTTGTGTATGTAAACACTGTAAACAACACAGTCTATCCGATTGCATGGTGCCAATTACGGTCTGAATCCTTGAGGTGAAAGATCAAAGCTTTGGTTTCTTTTCACCCAACAACGAACCGTTGTTGGAACGAGAACAACGAGAATCCTACCAGTGACCTGGATTCGATATGGATTGAATCCGTGAAGTTTTTTTTTGGAAGTTGGCTTTACGGATCTTACGGTTTACGGTTTTGTTTGATGTTGGTTTTGAGGGTTGAGGATGATTTTTTGTTGAGTTTTGTGGTGACGTAACAAACAAAAAACGAACTTTTTGCAGTTGAAGATATGGAAAGTAGAACAGATAGGTGAACATGTTCCAAATTACAGCTTCCAGTTCAAAAAATGGAAGATGTTAAATTGTTGATGGAAGAAATCCTGCACCACCTGAGATGTATAAAGCAATGTAGATAATGGGAACAACTACGTATCAACTGGTTTCCCCCGGATGTCTTCCATCAACAGTATGTCTTGAATTTATAATGTATCATGATAGTATACCTCCAACCGGGCACAATTTTTGTATGTACACATAGAAGATGCTATTGATATGGATGTTTCCGAAAATAGTGGTACCTCCAAATCATCCATTTTGATAGGGTTTTCCATTTTCCATCCCCTATTTTCGGAAACATCCATATAGATGAACTATCAACACAACTTTGGACATGGAGGGGTTTTTAAGGGTCTCGAGCTCCAAGGGCGATGACTTAAGCAACGCAAGTGTCAGATCTCAGCCACGGGAAGATGATGTTGTTATGGATGTGGATATGTGGATGTTATGGATGATGATATGGATGATGAATATGATGATGATGATGTTGTTGATGATGTTGTTGTTGATGATGATGATGATGATGATGATGATGATGATGATGCCCATATGCTCCATGTATGGAATATTTACCTACTTTTGGACTGAATTTATGGTAACTGTATGTAGATATTCCATACATGGAACATATGGGATGATGATGACGATGAGGCAACCTGCCCTCCGACAGCTACGAAACATGCCTCATTTCTTTGTAAGGTACGGCTATGGTTTCTCCTTTGTCTACACCAAAGCTGCATGGCAATTGGTCCCTTTCCCTGATACCGAATGGTCTGAAGATGGAGAATCTTGGAGCTTCGAGTTTCTGGGGAATCCGCAGATTCCCGGGTATTTTTTACCTGAAAAAGTGTTCTTGGAATTTTCGACCATCCAAAAATTATCTACATATAACCCTAGACATCCAGGGCCACTTGCTGGGGTTCGGTATGACTGGACCCCCAAAGGTACCAAACCTGAGGAAGTATGGCTGGATGTCGACAGGCTACGTATCCACAAGTTGATTTTTTCTTTGTGGGCAATGCAAAAAACCCTGGTTTTATCTGCTGTATGTAGGGGATGACAAACGGGCCCCAGTTATATAAGGGATTATTTCATAAGCCAATTAAAAGCATCCCGGAACCTTAAACAACCAGGATGACTCATGGAAAGTCATGCCGTTTTTTCTATTTTCGTGGCTCATGTAAGTTTTTGGTTAGTGGATTGTGTGTTTGAGGCTTCTGAGGTTACGTATCTATGATTGTGATTGGACTGCATCCGTGACATATTATGAGTAGCGAACATGTTTTTCAATTGCACCGCTAAAACAAGTTAATATATAGATACAATCAATTACTGTATAGATTATTGTCACATACCATTTTCGTAACTAGTCCTTCTACCCCATTTTGAACGAAAGTCATTTGCAACAAATTTAAATGAGTTTCTTGGAAATGGCTAGACTCTTGCTTTAGATGGATAGCTATTTTGTGAGCCGTGTGGCATTGTTACTCACCATTACTGTACATTTAGCTGGGATGATTGAACAAAGTCTGAGGTGGTGTAGTTTGTTTTCTCGGATATGATGGAAAACAATGCCGGACAGTTTTCTTAACTGCTTAACCGCCTCTCTCTAACCCAAGGTTTCCCCAATAGTTTTCTGTGTTTCTACTATTGAACACTGCCATCAAACAAGCATCAACTCATATATACAATTCTCAAAGTTCATTTAAGTCTCATGTTTTTTTCCCAAACACAATCAACACATCAACACCAACTAGATCACCTATTCTCTTAGAGGTTGGTTCTATGTCGGAAGTCCTGATTTTTCTATGGTTTTCAAACATCTCCGAGGATTTCATGGGACGATTGCAGTTGAAGAAAGTGCCGATTACCTTGGTACATTGCCGAGATACGTTTCCTTTAGCAGTACCTTGGTGCGAAAGGTGGTGAAGTGACCGGTGAAAGCGTTTACAATCAAGAGGGGCCCGGCCCGTACCAGTTTTGTTTATTATAGATACATATATAATTTCTGGGCTTATAAGTCTCCCTTCATAACTAGGTGGTGGTTTCAAATATTGTTTATTTTCAACCCTATTTGGGGAAGAATCCCATTTTGACTAATATTTTTCAAAGGGGTTGAAACCACCAAGTAGATAAGTAGTAGGGGCCCATCTGATAAAAGATTGTTTCTTTTTTCTGTGTTTTTTTGTGTTGTGTTGATTTGGTTGATTTGATCGTTACCCTCCCTGAAACTAACATAGCCCATAAAAATGATGGTTTCCAATAGGAATCTCCTTTTCCAGTGGTCTATTTTCAGAGGCGAGCTGTTAGTTTCAGGGAGGGTAGAAGGTAATGGAAGTTTCCAATCTTTGATGGGTTGTTGTTTCAGATTTCTTGAGGGAATTTGAGGGCTCCTAAGAAACTAAAAATGCAGCATGGAGTACCCATTGTTGTCTATGTTTTTTTTTTCATGGCGGCACTACCTATGTTTTCCATGTGTTCTACATGGTTTCTATGTTTTTTTTCGTGGCTGGTTTTTTATTGAGGTGGTTACTATTGGTGGAGTGTTGTATTTCTTGTTTTCATTTTCCAGAGTCTGTTGGGACTGACAGGAATGGAAGTAGTAGTGGACTATGCTGAAGTGTTGTTTTGCTGAAGAAACAGAGAGGGCATTGAAGCAAATGGCTAAGCAATGTGTAGCGACCAAACCGCCGAGGTCACCCCAAAAGGTAGTAAAAAGTAAGGCACCCAAAATGGCCTTAACTTAGGGTAAGGATTTATAATAGATTGCCCAGAATTGGGATTTTCGGGCGGCAGCAAAGCCGAAAGATGTTTTTTTGACTGCCTTGGAATGTGCCGCAATCCTTGTAGCACTTGAGCTGTTGGTAGCTGAGGCACACAGTCATCATTCAGACTCCACCAGTGGTGGGGAACTTTATGGAAACGTGCGTGTCTTGTAGGAGGAATGGGGGTTGGGACGTTGGACAACGCAAAGTTATGTGGCTTTGGACGTTCTGTTCCGGTGTTTTGCAGTATGATATCTCTTTATCTGCCAGTCATCACATGTTTTCTAGGTGGTGGTTTCAAACATTTTTTATTTTCACCCCTACCTGGGGAAGATGAACCCATTTTGACTCATATTTTTCAGAGGGGTTGAAACTTGAAACCACCAAACCAGTTTTTGTTTTTTCTGGACACACACTTCTTAGAACTTCGGTCAACATCATCGACCGGATTTAGGCGCGGGGTTTCGAAGCGCGCTTCATGAAGCCGGGTTTGAAACAAAAAAGGAGTCATTGCAACCAGAGATTTCTCACTACACAAACTCCAGGGCCACAAACTAATCGAAAATTACCATCAATATCACCACCCTAAGAATTTGGAAGAAAATTCAAGGACTCACCTTGATGTGTTTGGTCACTTATGTACCCGACATGTTTATAACTTTTTGTGTGTGTATGTATGTTTTATTTAACAACTCCTCATCAGCTACTGGTTTGGCTTGCTGGTTTGGGTCCCGATGGTTTGGGTATTTGGGATTCCCTTGTGAAAGGGATTGTTGCATGCCGAGCTACCCGATTGGAATCCCAAACCGCCGGGAACCAAACCAGACCAATCTACAATAGAGTTGATCCTCATGAACCCTATGCCGGATCCATGTGACGATTGTATATTTAAATTACACTCTGGTGAACTAACATAGCAATGGAAAATAGAGCCTTGGAAGATGTATTTCCTATTGAACATGGGCATATTCCATGGCTATGTTAGTTTACCAGAGGGTAGTTTAAGTTTACCTAGTACAATGAATGGTTGATTTTTCTTATGGGATCAATTAGTAAGTACTAGGATGTCCCAGGAAGTTAGTAAAGGGTTAGAAAGTGGGTTATAACCCCGATATACCGATATACCCCATTTATAAGTAGGTGGTTATAAGCCATTGATCCTAACTTCCTGGAACATCCAAGTACTGTGAATATTAACACCCCTGAAAATTAACATGGTTCACCCAAAGTCATGGAGGTTTGGTTCAGATGATTTTCCTTTTCAAAAACGGGTGTTTTTTGGGTGCAACATTTTAATTTTCAGGGGTGTATGTACAATTGTCTGGTCAAATTAGGTCGCAACGGTGGTGAAAAGCAAGGGAAATCCCCGGCTATTTCAGAGAAACCTAGGTTGGTGAAATAATCGTTCCATTTGGTGTTAAATATACGATGTGTTTCCTAAAAATGGAGGGGTTTCCCCAACAAACCCCATGGGTTTTCCCACCTAAACATGATCAGCACTTGGGGTGTGAAATGGGGGGAAAATCCGCCATTTTAAGGAAACACCCATAGTTGAGGATCATCCCAGTTAGTAACTAGTTAGTAACCCCCATTTATAAGCCATTTAGCCCATTTGGAAGGGAAACAACCCTACTTAGGGGACTTACTAACCATGGTTGTTAACCACTTACTAAATGGGATGATCCTCCAAGTATGGCCCAGTCCTCCCCTGGTTGAGTCATCCCATCATGGATAAACTCCATGGCATCACCGAGGTTTGGGGTGTGGTGTAGTGACACCAGATCCCTTCAAGCACTTGTTGCCATTGGTTCGTCAGGTGGCTGCAGCCCCTTGGGTTTTGGAACCAAAAAGCTGAGGGGAAAACGAAAAAAAAGCTGGAAAATTAAGTGCCAGGTTTGATGTGGTGGAAGGTTTTTTGAGTTTGTCGTGTGTTTTTTTTTAGGGCGAAAAAAGTGAAGTTGTGGGAAAGTGATCCGTTTCTTTACAGATCCGGAAGCGTTTTCTCTTACAAATTATAATGGATTCTGGGCAAATTATAGCGACCTCAAACGAAGAATGTCACCATTTGAAATTGGACATGTCATTTTCCAACCATCGGGGGCCATGTTAGTTTTCAGGGGGTGTATATTCTTCTCATAATCACCCACCAAACTGCCGAGTAGTCACCCCATCAAATGGTAGTTTAGTTTTAGTAAGGGAATCCCCTCAAATACCCTGAATTCAGGTTTAGGAATGATAGTAATTTGCGCAGCTGGATACCCAAAATGATGGTGTGCAAAAGGTATCTCCTTTCAAATATGGCTATTTTGGATATCTATGTTGAACTTGAGGCGGTTATGGGTTTGCTTTTTTAGGAACCATCCGGATGATGTTTGGAAATGATCCGAATGTTTTTTTTTAAAAGGAGTGTGGTACTGAAACATACTGTTGATGGAGGAAATCCTGCACCACGTGATAAGTAGTTTATCCCATTATTTACAGGGTTTTGTATATTCCAGGTGGTTGTTTGGGATTTTTTCCATCAACAGTATGTCGATGAAACTAAAGAATCCAACCAAATTTAGCCGGTGGTTTCGAATATGTCTTATTTTCATCCCTATTTAAGTGAAGATTCCCATTTTGACTACTATTTTTCAATTCGGTTGAAACCACCAACTACAAATGTAGGATTTGCTTTAGATTAGTTGGATTGAGTACAAAACCCTTCTAAAACAATCCTATGAATCAATCTGCGACCCGGTTTTAACTATTGATGTTCATTGAGGTTATTTGAAATGGATAAATCTTGGGTGAAAAACACTGATTATTTGTCCTTGTAGCTGAGGGCTGTTGTACCGTGCCAATATCTTCATTTTTACAAGTTCATATATTATTCTCAAGATGAAGAAAACAAACCTGAACCAAAAGCAGAAACATCCAAACCCGCCCCTCCTTTTTTCTTCAAAAGTAGCTACCTGGAAACATAGGAAAGTACCATTTTTAAGGCAACTGGATTGCAGGTTTTAGGGGTTTCAAGTTGATCGAAATGAACGAACAGCAACGGCTGGAATTTCCAGGTAGTTACCTATACACACCTTCGGAACCCACAACCTTTATTTTTTTGGGGTTATAAGGTATAACTCATTTTTTTCAGGGCTTAAAACTTAAAACCTTCATTGGGAACCATGGGTTGTTGGGCTCCTTGCCGGTAGGACACCCTGTACACACTCTCGGCCAAATCGGATTCCGACCCCAAACAAAAACGCAACGATTCTCCTCCGACGTCGGCGAAAAAATCGTCGCCGCCACCACCTTTTGCCAAGTTTCACCAACTTTTTAGGAGCCACCTGAGCAGTGACCAGTTCATTTTGGCTTATTTGCTGTATGTACAAGGTGGGCCCTAAGATGTTTTAAGTATAGGGTTATAACTTATAACCCCTATGAATGGCCGAACACCACTGGGTCAATGGGGGCAAAAAAAGGTGTTCTTATAAACTCCATTTATAACGAATCTATGGGGAAAACACCAAGGTAGGGAATGAAAACCAACTATACCCGGTTACATTTCGGAATTATTTCATATATGAGCCATGAAATTTGCACGGATCCCTATATCAACCCACCCAGGATGACTCATGGAAAATGTCACTTTTTCCAGGTGATTCAAGCCGTGACCTTTTTGTTTCCCCAAACGTTGGAGGTCACCAACAACCCCTCAAAAAGGTCACTTGACCATCTCCAAAAGGTCACTTTGAATCAGCAGGATTGTGTTTTTTTTGCCGTTTTTTTGACCTTGGTTTGAGAACTTAGGACTCCAGTGTTCGTCAGGGTGCGCAACATCCCTTGAGGGTTCCCCGACTTTGGGAAGGGATTCCGGCATGGGAGGAAAAGGGCGATCGCAAAGAGTTGGTGTGAAATGGGAGGAATTTGGATTTGTTTTTGCAGCTTTCGCGGCGAAACGTGACATCATTTTGTGTAAAATTATAGGTGAATTTGCAGATAACCCCATTAACCCCGATTTTGGGTGTTAAAAGATGATGTTTGTTGGTGATGTTTGGGATTTTTTGGGGAGTGAAATGAGTAGAGGAGAATGGCCTTTTTGGTGGGTTAGGGTGTTCGAATCTTGTTTTTTCTTGTATCGCAAGAGCTTGGGATATGAGTCTTCAACGTATGACTTCTTTGTTTTGTTTGTTTACCCCAGGTTTATTGGGTCTTGAAACCGCCCAACAAGAATAGTCTCAGATGGATGTTTTATAAATCAACATCATGGAGATTTTGCAATTTTGAGGCATATAGCTCTATGCATGTATGATGCTTGTTTTAGGACAAATTTAGAAATTGTATCAATCTGCAACATCGATGATGCTGCATTGACTTTGTCAAAATGGCATATAGCCAGTGTTCGCCATTGTGAAATTACATGAAATATCATGAAATGACATATATATGATTTGACCAGATGATTCAGTCCGTATCATTGATGTTTGCGACCGCAAGTGTGAGCCTTTTTCTTGCTTGGAATATGAAGGATCACCAGGGCACCTTTTTTTTCACGGTACGTACCTTGAATTTTAGGATTCCATAGGCATTTGTCATATATTTATATATATATATATAGATATTTATGACATGCATATTGGGTGCGGCACCCGGCACCAGCAGCTTGTGGCCGATGAAGGTTGATAGGAATCCCTACGAACGTGTAGAAAAAGTGGAAAGGTTACTGTTACTACGAGGAGGCCACACCGAATGTATGTAATTCTAGATTCACCAAACATTTCAAGTACCTAAAATGGGGGTACTGAACCTTATAAGGCTATTTTGGGGGTTGGTTTCCCCTTACATAAGCCTTACATACAGCTTATATAGGTGAGTACCTCCATTTTAGGTACCTGAACTGTTTGGTGATAGATGGTGGTTACAAATATTGTTTATTTTCACCACGATCCTTGGGGAAATGATCCAATTTGACAATTTTTTTTCAAATGGGTTGGTTCAACCACCGACTATAGTATATATATATTTTTTTGGATATGTGTACATAAATGCATCAATGAACACTATTTAAATACCGATTAAGAAGGAACGGTTCTTTGCGCGTCTATAGGTCAAATCGCCTGTCAACACTCCGTTTGAGGCTGAAATGCACCGGGTGCTTGACTCTTATGGTACCTTGGTGTAGGTCTTGACAGAACCAATTTGTGCAGCTGTAGATCCTACAGGAGAGCCATGAACACAGCGATTGGAATCATACTATAACACTAAAGAGCCTCAGAAATTGCTACAGTGGAAGCATGGTAGTGTGATAAAGATGTTTGAATGGCCAAACTGTTTGAAAGAAATATGTCCGAGCGTGCAGTGAGTACTCATTCCTGATATATACATCTAGGCCATATAGGTGTGATATAGTGTGATGAAGTGTCAAAGGTACTGGGTTCAAAGATGCCTGCCAGGGGCCTTTCTAGAGTGTCACTGCTCACAAGGACGACTCGCATGTTCCAAACTAGATGATAAACAATAAGTCAATATGTGTCGATGTAGGTGATGCCGTGCACATATTTAGATAGTGTGCTAATAGATGTATGTAGTTCTGAGACGCAATGCAGAGTCATAGATTAATTAGCATTGAAATTTACTGTAGTACTAGCACAGATGGCTCAGCAAGATTGATGATGGTGTACATTTCATTGCCCACACTGTTTCCCTTTCCATTGGTTCTTTTGGGGAATCACGATGTTTTCTTTTGTCCGCCTAGGGTCACGTTGACCAACTTCTTTGATGAAGAAAACAGATCAAAAGGCTTCCCAGTTGTCCGTTGATAAACCAGGGGTCATTTCTAGCCACCCATTCTTGGGGGATCAAAATTGATGCTAACATGTCCGGGTGAATTTTGAGAAATTTCCCTTTTTTGTATTGCATGCAGTTGTTGGTGTCAGATTTTCATGACCACGGTTTAATTGGAAGAAACATACTACCCAGATATTGAGGGGATTTTGATAAACCATGGAAATATGGATCCCCTTCATTAACTAACTAGTAGGTCGACTTCACTGGTCGACCGATCCAATAGGATGTCTAGATTCTCGACAGATCAGTCTCTCCGTCTCTCCTTAAAGAGCCCATTCTAAAAAAAAAAACTTATCTCCCAACGACCATCTGTCAGGGTATCTTAGTCAGATACCAAAGGATTTTCGTGCACTTTTGACTTCCCACCACATTGCAGTGTCAAAGAAGTTGTTGTGTTGAGTCTGTATGTTGACAGAAAACGTTGGATTCTTTGTGCTAAACCCGGAAACCCCTTCCAAAAAGACCACCGAAGAAGCCACTTGAGGTTATCCTCCAGCAGAGATTCGTTGGCATGAGAAGGAACAGTTCTTCAAACGTTTCCTGAACCGACATCATTGGGGAAATGTGGTGAACGAACTTGTGGAACTTGGAACTTGTAGACACTGTTGGGTGATGGTTTAAAACATGAGGGTGAACAAAAAAAATCATTGTTGTATGTTGTATGTCTAGCACGGTAGAAAATTGTCCTTGTAACATGTGTTTGGGGGGTATGACATACAATGTCATACAAGGGAATGTTTGGAGTGAGATTTGGTGTTTAAGTTCTAATCTTGTAATGTCAGACAGGCTAGCTATGATGGTATTGCCATGCTTCATGGAGCCAGATATGTTTTTGGTTGCTTTGAACTGCTACAACAAGACTATTATGATAATAATCAGACAATGAATGCGACATTGCCCAGACACATGTGTATATGATATAATGATATTATGTATATATTTATATATGCACATATGTTTTATTGTAGACATGATAGACATTTAAAGTACTGTATCATCATAACTATAGACATGGATCATCAATACTTACAGAACATACATACTTCTTAAGCAACATGTTGTACATACATAAGATGAAGTTCTTTGAATCAACTCAGCCAAGGGCCAAAAGAGCTACATTCCGGCAATGAAGAAACATGTTTGTTTGGCCTGTTTGAGGGGTTATAAGTTCTGCTACCCGATGTAGATAACAAGGAGTACTAAATATTCCGTGATGGTATTGTTTATATCTTTATGCACTAGACCCGGACAATGGAATGGAATATGTTTTTTCAGTGCTTAGCAGAATCGCTAGAAACTCCCCCTTCAGATCTGGAAAGTCATAGTCCTTCACTGAGCAAGCTGGATTGGCATGACTGGAATTGCTTCAGGTGTTGTGTGTGTGGCCATAGTATATATGATATTTATACGCCCATGTATAGGAACTATTTTCTGAATACTCCTTCCAACCATCTCAAGTAGGAAGTCCAAAGCATATTCCGTTCTTGTATTTTCACCTCTTTGCGTTCCACAACTTTGTCAACTTTGTTCGATTATCCAACCCAAAAAATCAGCTGGTGATTACAACTTTGCTTTTTTCATACATTTTTTTCACGAGAATAATTTGCACCTCAGGAATTTTGGTGGACACGCCATGCTCCAATTTGAGGAGGTACCTATGTGGGTTCTTTTTTGAATAGGTTAGGCAAACAAGCATCCCCTTGAACAAACACCAGCAAAACCTTTCTTTCTCACTGAGGCAATCCGAACTTTGGACGAATGGTAGCCACTCCGTCACTTGGATTTTTTAGAACTTTCAGAGATGACTTGATGATAACAAAATCCACTGTGTAAAGTGTTATCCTTTCGTTTAGGTATAAATATGTTCCTGTTGTTTTCCCAAAAGGTGACGTTGTGAAAGATAACCACAATTACGTGTGTTCATCATATGTATACAAAACCAAAGACATGACGTTTTTCAACGCAATGCATCTGAGGGTTCCCATACCGGTCAATGGTTTTTGTCGTGACTGAATATGTTGATCGAGGTGGTACTGTTTTGATGGTTCAGAAATCCCAAGGCCAACCACCTGGGATGGTGGTAAAACCCTGTAAATAATGGGATGAAAAAAGCCAACCTCAACTGGTTGTTTGGGATTTCAACCATCAACAGTAGTTTCATAGATTTTTTATGTTCAATCGAACATTGGGAAAATTATCCAATTCGACGAGCATATTTTTCAGTTGCGGTGTTTAACCACCAATCAGTTATGGATAGACATGGGGATGTTTCAAGAGATCGGAGATTCCCAGAAATCTCCAACAGGACCCACTGAACGGACCCTGAAAAAACCTGAGTATGTAATAGCTCGATCGCAACATGGTAGATTAGTAGGTAAATATTGTTTAGCCCCATGGAGAACTGTTCGAAATATATCCTGGTTTGTTCACATTGAAGATGGGCTGGCAAATAGTATTATGCCATGTGTCTATATATACATATATGTGCATACTATATGCAGATAGGGTTACCAGAAGATAGCATTTGTTGCCAAGCTGAGTTTTAATGTGATTCATGTATATGATTGTATTTGCATGTATATATTGTATATATGTACATATATATATATATGTATTGGCATATACTATTTATGTATCCCGCTACATACATATGAAATCGCACTTGTATAAAACAATCAAACGAATCTGCCAAGGCAGAGAGGATACAGAGAGTGGCAACCTACTTGGCGAGGCGCAAGCGCACATTTGCCCCACTTGGAGGATGGGCCCCCGACTTAGTACTTAGTCAGCACCCCGTAACCCCCATTTACAAGCCATGAATATCAGCCATTTGGAAGGGGATCAAGCCGATCCTTAGGGGACTTAAGTAATCATGGTTATTGACTACTTACAAGTCCTGGGATGATCCTCCAAGTAGCCTGCCACTTGTGACGCCTGACATCCATGAGTTTCCCCCCCAACAATCACGGAGATGGGTGAGTTCACTAAAACCTTACATTATCTTGTACTGTTTGTTTTCAGTTCCAGTGCTTTTGGAAGGGGTCGCTCTATATCCACTTGTTTTTTGCTGGCACAATAAGCGACGTGAATCATTGGACAAAAAAACAGAAGCCTTTTCCCACAGTGGCTACAAGGTGGGCCCCAACTAGTTATATTGTGGAGTTACAACCCATAGAAGTATGGTTTTTTTCACCCCCAGTTACCCAGTTATTATAAGGCCATTTATAGGGGCCCCATAACTTATAACCCTACTTCTAACGATCGTAGGGGCGTTCCCCGTGTAGAATTCAAAACAACTCACCAATTCGTGGTGTTTCAGCCGAGCTCATAGGATCGCACGTGGATTTTTCACCAGGAATTACCTCGTATGCCTTCCAAAATTTTGTGAAAACAGTTTAAGCCTTCATTTAAAGAAGGTTGAACATGTGGAGAAATCCCATTCAATGTACTACGTATATATATATATACTTGTTTGGTGGTTGCAACCATTTGTTGGTAAAAATATATAGGTCGGGTGCATTGTTTCCGTAGAAATGGGCACTGGATATCACCATTTCTGGAGTGTGGGGCAGTGACTTTCCGGGTCTCACTTTTATTTTGAGACCCTTGGTCAAAGTCATGTGAACGTCACCCACAAGGTGGTTTTCCAAAAATTAAGCCCCAACTTTGCATATCTTTGTATCCAGGCTGGTATACGGTTTTTTCTCTTGCTTCGGTCTGCATCCCTCACCTAGTTGAGATATGAAAAAATATTCAAAATGATAGGACATTTGTTTGTATTATATTTAGATATTTGTTTGTACACAATGAAAGAACATACATATATATCTTTACCAATAGAATATACATATTCTTCTAATAATTCTAATATGACTACATCAATGACCAAACAGGATATCTCTTCACAGATGGTCACCCTAGCTCCCATCACCTCCATTATACATATTATGTACTGCCTGTATGCATATAAATATAAAGATGTTTGATGTTTCTAACTGTTTCTACAAAAAAAAGATATAAACGTGGAAGCAAAATTCGATCCTCAAGATGTGATCCATCCGGGGTTCCCTCCCAGGTGGCGTCTTTGGTGCAATGGGTTCAAGCCCAGGTTTCCATGGCTTGAAGTCGAAGGGGTTTCCACATTTCCAATCGGTTGCCCGGTTGACCCGCAAGTTAGGGTGAGTTTTTCATCGCCGGCCTTAAGGGAAACCAATAGGTTTTCATAAGCCCCGAGCATAAGGCTTGAGGCCGGCTATTTTTTTTGGGGGGGTAGGCGTAGGTTATCTAGCCGAATCTAGCTTGAGCAATGAAATCAGGGCCCCTAGTTGTTTCGGGGATTTGTTGGGGATGACTCACTACACAGCTAATATGGGGATGATTAAGAACAGGGTCCTACCTGTTGGATCATCCCAGTTAGTACTGGTAAGTGGTTCCTAACCATGGTTAGTAAGTTTTTAACTAGGGTTATTCCCTTTCCAAATGGCCGATATTTATGGCTTATAAATGGGGGTGATCCTAACTACTGACAAGTCCTGGGGGTCCATCTTCCAAGTACTGGTAAATCCAATGTCTTTTGGGATGTGTTTTGTGTGACCTTTTATATTAACCCTACTTCTAGGGGTCATTTCACCCCATGTATCACTGGTGACTGGGCCCATAGCTGCGGGAATGACCACAGAAACTTCCACAAAACTCCGAGGTTTCGGTTTCGGTTTGAACAGCGCTTTCTGATCGATCGAACAACCGGGCACGGCTGATGGGTTGGGTGTAGGGATGGATGGTCCGGGATGGTTGATTTTGTTTGTTTGAGTTACACCCCTGAAAACTAACATGTCCCCTAAAAAAGGACTATTTCAGTAGGGAATACATCTTCCAACCATTGATTTTCAGGGGACATGTTAGTTTTCAGGGGTGTAGTGGGTCGGGAGACAATACTCCAAGGTGTTTTGGCATTTGTATAGCTGTATACCTGGAACCCTTCTGCAGAACCCTTGCTTTGGTTGGAAAAAAAGCCAAAAGCCCGTGGCTTTTACGGGTTGACCATCAAAAATAGAGCTAAAATTTGGGTTCTAGGTATATGTATATATACCATGAGCCCCAAAAACCATGAAAAAATAGAGGTCTTGGAGTCTTGGCCACCTGAAAAACCAGGTTATGGCTACCATAAAAAACTCTAAAACTGTAGGTTTGGGGGACCCATGGTATATAGATATATTGTATAAGTATACCTTCTGGTTTGAAGCAGCGATGCGCTGGTGGGAAACTGTTGTGTTTTCTGCTTTTTTATTGGAGCGAGGGAGCCAAAAAAAAATATCCCATAGAGGTTGCATCTTTGCGATGATCTTGCTGGCAATTTATAGCGACCGTTTCCCACCGAGTAGGAAAACCCCAAAAGGTAGTGAAAAGTAAGGGAATCCGGACCCCACAATGGCCGAAACATTCAGGTTAAGGATTTATTTAGTAAATTGCCCAGATCTTGCTGGCAAGAATTTGTTTCAAGTTTCCTCTGGAAGGGTGTTCTTTTGAATGAGAGGGATGTGGCAGTCAAAAACTTAAACTTGGCAACATAGTTGGGAATCTATTAAGGGTACCCCCGAATGCCACCCCCCCGGAAATAAGGCCTTATTAAAGGGGCATTCACCATCATGGTCATATCATTGTCCCTCAACAATCCCCCAATAAGGCCTTCCTTCCTGGGGGGGGACATTGAGGGGTATCCTGATTCCCTTGAACATATCAACATCCAGCACCTTATACATAGATGTATGATGTGGCTTGCAAATCTTACCACTACAGTCCAGCAACTTAGGACAAATTTGGTGATATCATATTTTGCAAGACTGTCAAGTATTGAGATCATCCAGACATTGGGGTCCCATCATTTTGAGATATGCTCCAACGTATACCCTCTGGAAAGGATCGATGGCGATCGCCACTCCCATGCGAGTTGGTTGAGCATAACCCCGGGCCACTGTTTGCCAGTTGAACTTGGGAATGACGATCGCCATCGATCCTTTCCAGATGGTATAATATGTATAATGTGATGCTATTGTTTCCGACACATGCCATGATCTTTGTTACCTGGGTGGTGGTTTTAAATATTTTTTTAATTTTCATCCCTACCTGGGGAAATGATACAATTTGACTATATATTGTTTAAATGGGTTGAAACCACCAACCAATTAGTTGCCATTACCACCAACCCTCCCCAAAAAAGCCACCTGCCACATCACAGGTGTTGGGCTGAAACGCTTCCTGAGCATTTTTTGCCACAAAAAAAAAACATCGCCGCCGAGCTGTGCATCGTGGGGGGGTCTGGGGATTCATATACCCGACGGTTGGGGTCCTTTCTGATGGTTGATGTTGCATGTTTTTTGTTTTTTCCGTTGAACTGCTCATTTGAGGCAGGCAGGATTGTATTATCGTCCATTATGGGAGTATATTTGGGAATGCCGGTTAAACAACAAAAAGGATTGAATGGGACTGTTGTTTTGATCCAAAATGAGCTGTGTTCTCCAGTAACCAGCTAGGCAACCAAGTGAGGTGCAATGAGCTTGCTTTAGCTTCTTATATGATAGCTTGTATGTACAATTAGGCAGATGAATTGTGTGTTTCTGGTTGTTTCTGTATATTATATGCAGATGTTTTGGTCAAAGACAAGTGATCCCCCCTCCAAAAGCTACCCTGACCATAAATAGCTGGGTCTCAGAAAGGTTTTGTGAAAGGCACCGGCTTGTCTACCACCGGCTTTGTTTGTAAGGCTGGCTATTGTTTTGTAGTTTTGGCTATGGTACGGTTGCAAGAATTCTTCACTGTCCTGGTGTTGCTAGTTATAAAATAATCATGGCTTTGTGACTACCTCCATCAAAACTACCCCCACCAGAAAAACAAAAGTTGATAAGGTCCTATTACCGGACAATGGTGGCTTTTTTAACCCCTGATCATAAGCCCGGCTGTTTCTGGTGGGGACAGTTTTAATGGGGGTAGTGAGGAGCGCCATGAAACAATCCTAGGTCCTAGGTGGTGGCAACTCAAACCTGTTTTTATTTTCACTCCTATTTGGGGTTTCATGATCCAATTTGACGAATACTTTTTTTCAGATGGGTTGGTTCAACCACCAACCAGCAATCATATTGTTTAACGAGTTTTTTCTGTTCTGGAAAACAAGTTTAAACTTCCCAGGTTGGTTTCCCAAGTTTGACCACCAATCAGTGNATAAACTCCCACCATCAACTGGTGCAGGATTTCCGCCATCAACAGTACCATCAGCTTTCCTTATTGAATCCATGCCTGTTCGTTTCCCAGGAGCCTCAAGTCCTCCAAAGCCTGGGAGAGGTGAGTTTGATCAGTAGTGGAGGATCGTTTGTTGTTGAACAACTGGGTGGGACTCGACCCAAACATTGAAACAAATGATAGCTAAGAAACCATTTGGTTTTCATGTGGGGTTTCAACATGAAATTTTGATTTCAAGAAATCCTAAGTTGGTAGTTATTAATGTTTACTTCTCCAAGACCAGATGTATCAACATGCGAGTGTTGATTTGTAGTTAAGCCCAGGTATGAATCCCTCACGTCTTACCTTTTTCTATTTGCGGTATTTGGATACAGGGCAAGGTAGTATTGCTGGTGGTTCAGAAATCCGGCGATCACCAGTTGAGCTTGGTAGGTTTTCTCCCATGATTTACAAGGTTTTATATATCCCAGGTGGTTGTTTGGGGTGTCTTCCATCAACAGTAGCATATGATGTACAGCGATAATCATTGATTCCTTTTCAACCAGTTGTTTCTTTTTGGTGGAATCACATTTGTCAAGTTTTTGCAAGGCGCTGTCTGAATCAAATTTTGAATGGGGAAAGCAATAAAATCCTGTCCATACTTGGCCTTCTCCAATCATTGACAGAGACGAATAGTTGGGCATTCCAGTAAGATTGGCAGAAACTCCTGGACATAAGATATTGAGATGATTTGATGTGTTGTTTGGTTGTATGATCCTACATGTATATTTACAAGCAGGTAAAAAAAACGTTTGAGTGGAATCATTCTTAGTATGGCATTGTCTACTTATGATATATTTAATGTTCTAGTGAATTCTTCTCCAAATTCATTCCAAACTGACCTTGAAATTTGATCCAAGCTGACCTCACGATTCTTGCTGAGATTCTGGTTGTTTTCTGTTTGTTTCAACTCATAGTACGTTTGATTTGTTGGTTCAATGTTCTGATCTTGAAGATTCTTGCGACAAATTCCAGGTCTTCCGCCTCAATCAGTAGGTTTTAGGAACTGTTTTTGCTTGTGAATTTGTTGGCTTCTTGCAGATACCCACAGTTGTTTTATATATGATCATTTGTCGAAAAGAACCGTCATTTGAGCATCAGCAACAAAACCCTCGTGCCATTCCATGAAATCCTGCATGGTTCATGATCGGATGCTTTTAGCGGGCTCATTCTGAACCCCCTCAACAATTGGGTAGTATGGCCCCCTGAAAACCAACATGACATTGGAGAATCCACCAATTTTAAAAGGATATACATCTTCAAATGGATGGTTTTTTTTCAATTGTCATTGTAGATTACACCCTGGAAGATTAACGGCTGGAACCTACAAATCATCCATTCATCCATTTAGAAAGGAAAATGATCTGAACCAGACCTCCATGGTCCTTTTTTTTTTTGGCTGCCAGCTGCTAGGGTACGTGTCCCGGGCGGTTCGCCCTTCAGTCAGCTACAACAACGCGAAAAGGACATATTCCCGTTCGTGAAAAGCAACAAAAACATTCACGATCATTGGCCAAAACAATGAAACGAATTAATCAAACAAATTCGAAAACAAATTAATCCTCCGAGGAAGAGTAAACCAGACCTCCATGGTCCATGGTTATCTTCCATACTAATCTTCAGGGGTGTAGTTGTAGTTTTTTTTGGTGTGTGTAATCAATCAATGTTTTGACCCTCATTTGATGTAATATACATCTTCCTAGAGCCCCAATGACCTCTATTTTTGAAGGTCAACCCGTCAAAACAAGCCCTTTTCCAAGCAAAACAAGGTTGGATTCTAGGTTCCTACTGCTGTCTGACAGAAAATGTGCACTTTTTAATCTTTTTTTGAGTGTCTTGTTGTTCACCATCCAAAGGCATGATTTTGGATGTCAAAGTAACATCTAATCCTGTCATGATGACCAGGCAACCACCCCTTTCTTCCATGTCCCTTCCTTAGGGGTGATTCTCTTCAAAAGCGACATGGTTGGGGGTGTATAGGAGGAGCCCCATAGGTCTGTTCAGGGATGACCTGTTAAAATTGCCAAGGCCTTTAGCGCAAAGCGCAGTCGTATGGCACCAAAGCAGTTGAGTTTTAGCATCTTCAATTTGGCGAGGTCCACTAAAGGGTTGTGTGATGCTGCTGTTTGTGTTTTGTGAAGGATTCCTGGGCAAATTTTATACCGACCTTAGCTGAGGTCACCTCAAATGGGTTCAAATGGTGGTTTTGGAAGGGAATCTCATTGAATCTCCCCCAAACATGCCCTTAATTCGGGTTTAGGAATTAGAGTAAGTTGCCCAGAAAGGATGATTTCATATGATTTCCAAATTAGGAATATTAGGAGCTTTCTTAAATCTCTTGGTTTTCAGGATACATGAACATTTCTGGAGATTTCTTTTTGGGGACCACCAATCTTGAGCGTCTCCTTTCACGGTCGTCCAACCGTGCTGATCTTGCTGTTGAACCGAAATTATTTCGTTCCATTTTCATCAATTTCTGCCTCAATTCGAGGAAATGGTGCCGCACTTCCCCGTATCAAAGGATTGAAATAACCATTGCAACATGTTCTTTCGAAGTTGAACAGGCTCCAAGTGAGTGAGGGGCCCATCTTTCAAGAAGTGGTTCCCGAGATTGTGTGGGGAAACTCAGCCGGTTGCGGCAATCCTTGACTCGGAGTGGCTCATTTTTCGCGGCCGTGTCAGTGACGAGTCGCAAGATGTATGCATGTAATTAACCCCTGTAAGTTGGTTGATAGGTCCCCTAAAATGGGTTATAACCCAACTTACTAACTAGTTACTACGTATCATGAGTCACCAAGTATAGTTGAATCGATCAAACTTGGCCTATTGAAAAGTCGCAACCTTTGATTTGATTCGTGCCCAACTGCATGCTCCAAAAGTACCTCTGGGGCAGATAGATCAGATAGAAGCACCGTACAGTAACATCACCATATCATTCCATATCCATACCCATAGGATCCATGTATGGTATATTCCCTCCAAGCTACGTAAGCTGTGCCTGCATACTTTTGGTAGGCTCTGGTCAGAAGCCATCGACAAACTCGATCCCAGGTCCTTTCATTGCAAAGTTTGAAGGGTATCTAAGTGATCTAAAACACTGAGTTCAGCCTGATCATCTTTTTTCCGAACTTATATATTTTTTCAGATTTTGGTGGCACCAGAAAAACACTGGATGAGATGTTTGTGAACTAGTATATGAAATCTTCTACTTCCTTCTTGGTACGTCGTAAAACAATGTTTTTGGGACAAACATTGGAATTTAACGAAGCTTCAGCAGCGTTGGTTTTTTTCCCAGGCGCGACATTGTTGGCTACACTCATCGAGTGACTGGACATGCAAGTTGGGGGGAGATCATCGAAATATCCCCCAAATGATGAGGCATCCTGTAAGGCAGCATCCCAAATGATGGATCACATATTGATGAGGCATCCCATAAGGTAGCATGCCAAATTTTGGCCTATACGAATTCTTAAGGCTCAACATGCAGAGTTTAAACTAGCGGTGTTTTTGTATCTATATATATATTATATACATATATTTGTTTATGTATTTACATATACATGATATGTGAGCCCCCCAAAAAAAAATCACCAAAGACCATCCAGGGAACTCCAGAATATTGATACAAATTGGCCTTGAAGGATTCGGGCCCTTCCAAACCCCGATACCACCATGGCTTCAGGATGTGTGTTTGTGCTTATGGGCCATGGCCAAAACTTCTCAGAAGGCAGGGCGGCTGAGGAAACAGCTGGGTTGTTTCGAGAACCTGACTTTCTCATGATTTTTGGCCCACCCTGGGGACAGATACCGATACCGACTTCCCCAAACAAGTAACAAGTACAAAGAAAGGAAGTCCGAAACAGAAACTGTTGGGTTTCAGGGTCCTTTAAAGGTATCTTTCAAAGGTTTATGTGTGAGATCTTTTTCGCGAAAGCTGCTTGAAGTTTCCGCCCCAACCTCGAGACCTTGACAACTCGCAACTCTAACCACAGCTCGTGCACAGTCAATGCTTCAGCCCGATTTGCCGGGGCAGAACTTCATCATCCATTCCAGTGCCATGAAGTCAGACGGAGCAACTGTGTCTGAGATGGATTGCTGCAGTGAAGGCAACGAGAATCCTTTCAGTTTGGATGACACGTCCTTGTCACCTTGGAAAGGTGTTTTGTGTGATGGCCAGGAATTGGCGTGATGTCAAGTGTTGCAATCAATTTGCTTCGAAATGTTCTGTATGTCTGTATGTTGGTTGCTATCGTTTGGTGCTTCACTATAGGAAGAACTGTAAGGGAATCTGCTTGGAATAGGCAGAAGGGCAGTTCAACATAGCCTTCTTCGCCTTCGCAAGACCTCACGACATGGGAGTAACGAGTAACATCGATATTGAATGGAAGGTAGGGAACCAACATGGATGAAATCCAAATACGGAGGTTTTTGGCTGCACTTATTATTCTTAATTGGTTCAGAAATCCTGCGTTCACCAGTTGAGGGAAAGGTAGTTTATCCCATTATTTGCAGGGGTTTTATACATCCAAACGCTGGTTGGGAATGGGATTTCTGAACCAGCAACAGATGCTGAAACTTGGAAAAGGGGTTGGGAATAGGATTTCTGGATCATCAACATTATCCTTTTATTTCGGGGCGAGTGTCAGGTTCCAGCTGTTTTAGTGTTTGGGGATATTTTTGTACCTGGATTTGATTGAATCAGATGCAGCTGATAAATCCCAAAAGGGTCATCATCTTTCTTGCTTGTCTTGAAAATGCGTCATCCAAAAGTCACAATTTGGGGGTTCCTCAAATGACCCAAACATTCCAGCACCTTCCAAGGGGTGCCAATTTTTAAACCCTAAGGGATGGTGAATTGACACCCTTTAGGAACCGTTTGGCACCTTTTGGAAGGTCCAGGTTGAATACTCTTATAGATGAGATGATCAACTGCACATCACTGTTTTTTTATTCCCAATCCAATTTGAGCTAGTGGTTAATTGTTGGTTTGGGGCCCCTTAGATGAAAAGGATTGTTACTTGGGCCGGGCACCCTTAGAATTCAAACCACCACCAACCCCCAAACCAACACTTAACCATTAATTACTTCACAGTTGTTGTTTTGGGGATAATGTACCACTAGATTAAGATCACCTCCATCAAATCAGGTTTGTGAAGTTGATTTTCAAGCTGTCAGGGCCCGGTAGTTTCGAATGTTTCGGATAGACTATCGTGACCAACTAAAACCCCGATGTCACCGATCCACTGAAAAAAAATCAGGGCCTTGGTAAATAGCGAGGCGACAATTTCTCGCAACCCTTTTGGGCCAAAACGAAAAACTCCAAAGGTGGTGGTGGAAATATGTTTCAGGGAAGTCCCACTGACTAAAGATCTTCATTTCAGGATTTTTCCTATTGGACCCACGATGATGTTTCTTCCATCAAGGTTGTAATATAGGTGCCTTTTGGACGATCACTTCCAACTTTGTTATAGCAAATTGTGTCATTGTCGAATTTAGGTTGAATGAATTAACCCATTTCATGGGAACCCATTTCATGGGAACGCATTTCTTGGGAACCCATTTCATGGGAATACCACAAGGATCAAATCAAATATCCGATATCATCAATCAGGCAATGGTTAAGCTAGGTGCTGAGCCAGTTTGGTGACTCTGCTTTCGAGATGTCGCAGAATTAGCAAACCATCAACTAAGGACAAAGTCACCTGTCACCCCTGAAAATCAACAGCTGGAAAATCATTTGAACCATCATGAACCATCCACCTCCATGACTGTGGGTTCAAAATGTTAATTTTCCAGCGTGTTTTTGGACACTTTTCATGATTTTGCTAGTGAATTATTGTCACTCAGGTGACAGAAACGCCTGGAGTACTGAAAAAAACAGGTAAAATATCAACAAATATCTCCAAGATTGCTTTATTTCTTTTTTGTTGCAGCAAAATGGGTGATGGTGTTGTAGTAGGTCTTTTACTCACCTCGCATGAATGAAATTGGAACATTTTTGTTGGGGATCTTCTCAAGCTCGACTCAGACCTTTCAGTTGCCAGGATATTCGCCTAGCTGCTCGTGTGCAACATCTCTACAGAGAAGGAAATAGCAGGAGCCGCGATGTTTCCAAACGGTTTTGCTGATGTTGAAAATTGTTGCAGTAATGGCATGTGCTTCCTTTGTTGAGGGACAGGTCAGTTGGAGAGAAAGCATTGTGAAGGATGGGAAATCTGATGCGAGTGTATAGTTTTAGTATGTTCTAGTATATAACAAAGTTCTCTAATTCATATTTTTGATTTTACAATTTAGTTGCTTTTGTTCAACAGTTTCAGGTATCACAATGTAACATGCATCAAACATTTGGTTATGTTGATTGATGTATGTTCCACGGGGTGGGAAAAAAACTACCGAACTTATTCACCTGAAATTAGTGGCAACATCCAACTCTTTGGTGAATCTCCAACACTAAAAATGAAAGAAATGCCAGAAAATGTCGCAGTGTTCCTTCCATTTGGGTACATCTTGGGTGTGGCTCCCCTCCCAGTAACAGTGGCTTATAATGAAGGTTTAGTTCGGGATCCGCCGGAAAAAAATCCGTGTGGGGGAATTAAAATTCCCAAAGCTAAACAAAAATATCAGAACACTTTTCTTCCAGTTAAAAAAAAACTGGCATAAAATGATTTCGTTTTTAAACATGGGGAATTTCCTACGGATTTATCCTTAAAGAAATATACGTCGCTCCGGGACGCCATCGATTTTTGGTTGCCAGTCGTACCTGGAACTCATCAGATGTCTCGATGTTGTTGTGGAGCCAGGGGGCACCCAGGAGGTCACCGCGAAGTGAAGTTCGTGTTCGTTGAAGTTTGTTGAAGTTGGTTGGGTGAATAAATGCCCATGGTTTAGTTGGAAAATGGATTTGTTTTTATATTTGAATTTTTGAATTTGTAAAATTATTACCCTCACAAAGTTTAATGTAGCCGCTGAAAAGTTACCTGCCCAAAATAGTCTTCCAACCACCATTTTTCTTGGGCTATGTTAAACTTCAGGGGTGTATTGGAGGGTGGGCATGTTACGAGGATTCAATGGAAAGTGAGGCCGGGTTTTTCGTGGCTCAGAGGATTTTTAGAGTGCAGACAATAATTCAAACTTCAAAACTTCAATGGCTCGTCATGGTGATGACCGCCGTGGAGTGCACGCAGGCATACAATATAGGATCCATAGGATCCTTGTGTCAGCGGAAAAATGGTGGTACCCTCGGGATGGTACCCTTAATAATCAACCCCATATACACCTCATATAGTGGGTATTTATTTTTTTGAAGGACTCCTTGCAGGGGTTAAACAGCTAGGGGCCCACCATCCCAAGGGTTTTCCCACCATTTCCCTATGAATGTGTGGTATATCATTAGATAAATTTCAGCCATCAAATTGTATATACCATCGCCTTCCTGTCGGGGTGCCATCCTTAAACCCTAAGGGATGTGTTGATTTGACACCCCTTTTCACGGAACCATGCAAGGCACCCAAACTGGAAGGTCCACGTATACCTCGGATCCTATGAGGGTAATACCATACTCGTACCTCCGACCAAAGGTAGCAACATGCTCCTGTGGAAGTCTCAATCATTTAGATGCCTTTGAAATGATGAACTTTACCATACTCCAAGGGACTCCAAGCAATTGCTTTTGAGGTGGGGAGGGGAGGTTGCAGCACGATTTTTTGAGGTAGAAACAAATTTGATAGAAACGAAAGGTTTTACGATGGGTATCACTGTTTTTTCTTCACCCTTATAAACGGAGTGAAAAAGAACACACTTTCCAAACTGGTGACAGTGCCCACTTTAAAACAGCAAAAAGACATCCCCCAGAAAATAATATTGTTATTTTTTCTAGAACATATTCAAAACCACATTATCATATCAAAACCCATATCAAAGCAAACGATTGAATGTACAATGTGTCCATATATCCAAAAAAAATAGAAGGGATCCATTTGTATATAGTTACTATATGATCGTATACAATTACAATATATCACCAAAAACTCCCCCATTGGAGTGAGATTTCCACGTTTTTTTCCGCAACAAAATCTCCGAGGCTTGAGCCGCTTACAGTGGCATGCACATCCAGAGTTTATGGGTCGGGTGTGCCGGTCGGTTAATTTGTTCGGGTGTTTGGACCCCAAAACCATGAATTATAAAGGTTTTGAGCCCTTAAACTATGGGTTATAACCCCTAAAAAATGAAGGTTATGGGTTCCCATGGTACATGATTTAAGGCCATTTCTTGATTATGTCTATGTTTTGGTCATCATGCATGTTTAAATCATCTATGAGTGGGTCAGCTGTAGCCGTGCAGTTGACTCAGGTAGTTGCATGTGAATGATTGTTGTGTAACACATTGTATTACGACTTGTTAATTTGTAAAGTAAGCAAGGTATGCTATGCATTTCTTTGTGTATACACGTCATATAATGACTACATATATCTTATACAATGGCATGTACTATATAGCAAGACTCTACACAAAGGTGCACATACCTGCTTGAAATGAGGAATGTATCTTCAGTTTGGTTTTCGACAAGTATCAAACCACATGAAATGCGTGAAGCAACCTTTCAAACATTGTATCAACCTTGTGAGGATCGGTGTTTGTACCCCCAAAGATCTCCTGAGAAGGCTTCTAGGGAGACCGCATTGATCTGTAATATTACTCCTTACTTTCTGAGACGCCGTGTTGAACTTTCAGCAGGGTATTTGGAGGATTTTGGATGTCTAGGGTTAGATCCTGTTGAATAAATTCAGGTCAGCGAAACGATCAGTTAGGGAGTCAAGTATATCAAGTTGTTTCTGTCAGCATTCCGACAGAACAGCACAGTTCCACTCCTGGTAATTCGTTTAATTGATGTAATCATTTTCAAAGGTTGTTTCAACACACCTTTGGAACACACCCCTAAACCTTTACTAACAGGCTGTAAAGGGATTCCTTTCATAGTTCTCTAGGGGATTGGTTGGAGTGTGCTCTAAGGGTGTGTTGTAACTTCCTTGTTTTTTTTCGATAGTATAATAGTAAACCAACCAACACACCAGCCAACCTGACAAAAGTAATATCCTTTCAATCTGAAGTTGCGATCATTGATATCATCCAACATCCCATCTTTTGGAGACAGCTTTTTTCATAGAAACCCACTTGCAAACCACATGAAAAACCAAATATGTCTCAATGTGTTTTTTGTTGATTCCCAGGATATGAAAATCTTTGTGCAGAAATCGAATCTTTAAACTTATTGACGGATTATCCAAAGAAATTTGGGAGGTCGCTTGACACAACATGCGGTCCTGGAATCTCATCAATACTCTGAGCACCTTGGCACAACTGTTTGTTGTTCTTCTGGGATGTTAGGTTGATTGATGTTGATGACAATGATGGTGGTGGTGATGATCATGATTCATGGTTGATGATGGATGATGATGGATGATGATTGATGATGATGATGATGATGATGATGATGATGATGATGATGATGATGATGATGATGATGATGATGATGATGATGATTATTATGATGATGATGATGATGATGGCGATGATGATGATGGTGATGGTGATGATGATGNGATGATGATGATGATGATGATGATGATGATGATGATGATGATGATGATGATGATGATGATGATGATGATGATGATATTATGATGATGATGATGATGATGGCGATGATGATGATGGTGATGGTGATGATGATGATGGTGATGGTGATGATGATGATGATGATGATGATGATGATGATGATGATGATGATGATCATTCATTGTTGATGACAGATGATGATTGATGCTTGTAGATTATGCATCGCTGATTTTTATCCGTATTGCTTGTTTCAAATTTGTTGTGTAGGACTGTAGGAGGTGATTATGCAAACTTGAGATAGTCATGAGTTTCTTGCAGATGTCAGGGTTGTGCATGTTGTGCTGTTTTGCGGTGAACAGATTTGTGGTTTTCAAATTAGGCGATATAATCTATATATCTATATTTGCATATATATATTTTTTTTTCAAAGGTTCACACCATTTTTTTGCATGAATTCCATGAGTACTTTGAAACCTGCGAACATGGACTGAGTTCCGCTCTATTGGTCACCTGCCTCTCCTTGGCGCGTATGAATTTCACTCAACCACCAGTGCCGTTGAGGGTTTTTCCGTGGCTGTCGTGGCGGGGGAAGTTGGACATTGGTGTATGTTTAGACTACAAGGTGATATTGGCGTTTGTTGTAGCGTTTCCATTGCTACAACTTGAAAACATGATTTTGTTTCACAGAAAGTGAAGGGAAGTGGGTTTCATTTAAAGAACAAATCCATGGTTTTTTGCATGAAAGAAGTTCTGCATTTTACAAGATTATTGGTTTATTTCGCTACATTTTCAGAAAAATGACCAAAACGAAACAACCAAAACGAAACAACCAAAACGGAACAACGTGGGGGGTGTGATTGTTTATTGAGAACAAAGTCTTGTGTACAGACAAGAAATGGTTTTCCTTAAATTTTCCGGTTCAGCAAAAAAACTTGGGGTTGCTATGATGATAGAAAGCATTTGTGACTGATACAAACTGTAAGTTCGATTCGAATATCAATATAATATCGATATATCTTTATATGAGTTTAAATCTATTATTGACAACATACATATATATACAGTATATATAATAAGAATATGCAATAACATGCACAGAAAACAGGCTCACACTATGCACACAAAAACCAACATACCTACAAAAATGAGGTGAGCGAGAGAGAGAGAGAGAGGCAGAGATTGACAGCCATGTGTTGTCCAAAGAGGCCCGTTTCACACACGCACTTCTTTCCGCAGCTACTGGAAGTCTCACTAAAATCACTAAAACAAGATTTTCACAAGAGGAGATAAACGTTGCCTTTTACACTGTTTCCATAAACGATGTAACCCCTGAATCATATTTTAGGTTGCCCTCATTTCACGAAACTGCAAAAATGAAGCCGAAGCAATGGCTGTTTGTTGTTAGAATTCAATGCACAAAAATAGATTTTTAGGTTACACAATATTCCGGCAGGTGTGGCTGTTTGTCATTAAATACAAAATAGATTACTATGTTTTTGATTTATTACTACGTGTTTAAAGCATATCCTTTTTCTGCACATATGATCACATTTGTGTGCTTTTGCATTTATATACGACTATATATTTGGTTTTAAATAGGCATGTGACATACCTTTGTTCTCTTAAGTGCAGATAGTCGGAACAAATCGAAACGTGCGGAGCCATGGAAAGCATTGCTGATGTCCTCGACACACACAATGTGCCATCAGAGCAGGTGTCCTGAAAAAAGGGACCAAACGGTTGTTTAGGGCATATGTCGGGGATGAAAACCTACCCACTTGTGTGGGATTATTAGACAAACCAAAAAATAAGGATCCCTACTAAACAACCAGGATTCAATGGAAAGTATCTAAGACTGTATATAGATAAACCTGTTTAGGTATATTCCAAAAAATCTCCAACAGGACCCACTGAACGGACCCGTAAACCTGGGTATCTAATAGCTCGATCGCAACTTACTTCGGGGTCCGTTGGTGAGGTCCCAATTAATTTTTTGATGGATATATATATATATATATGTATAGATGAAGCATTACAAGGGATTATATATCACTGGGTATACATATGGTATATATAGACTTTCTTGAGGTTATATAACTGGCTATTTTACCATTTGGGATGAAAACCTACCCAGTTATATAGGGATTATAAGAAGCCAGTATAAGGATCCCTATTAAACAATCATTATAGTCATAAGTTTTTTTTCTTTCGTGGCTCAGGTGTCAACTTATTGGTGTTGTTACTGTCGGGGTCACTGTTGATGGAAGAAATCCGGGGTAGCCTGGTAAATCATGGGATACTTGTACCATCCATGCATGGCATTTTTTTCCCTACATTTGCTTGATTTTTATTGTAAATGTGAGCAACTATACCAGTTTCATGGATGGCATGGGATAAATTACCTTTCCCTCAACTGGTGAGTTTGCCGGATTGAACTAACCATCGAGTCCTGTAGCTGTGATTTTGGCAAAATTGACATGTCAATCACAACGGATGCGAGGTTACCCTCCGTGAAACTAACAGCCATTTCACCCCTGAAAATAGGCCGAAACTCCGAAACCCAATAGGAAAGTAGTATTCCAACTATCCATTTTTAGGGGCGAACTGTTATATAGTTTCAGGGATGGTAAGTGTGTTTTTTTTGATTTTCTACTTAAAAATATAGTGGTGAATCCTGTTGCTGACTTGAATTCCGAGTCGTCCCCGTTTAATCTTCACATGTCTCATCATTTCTTGGGTGTTATCCACGGGGTGGGTGCATCACAAGTTTTGTATGAATCTTGCAATGGACTTTGCTTCATACACATGTTGTTGGGGTAAACAATATTGAAGCAAACACTCCAAAAATGGGTGAAAGACCCACTGATTCCATGATTTCTCTATTTTAGTCGCCGAAATTCATCCTATGATCTCACAAAGATGATCTAATTTCCTGGAGGTGGGTGCATTTCATGGATGGCCTGTCAATTCAAAACAGGGAAAAATTGCTCCAACAGAAAACTACGTATACCGTATACCGATATGCTCCATGTATGTAATATTTACTTACATTTTGCCAAAAAAGTATGGCAAATACACCCTGGAAGATTAACATGGACCATAATCATGGAGGTTTGGAAGATCATTTTCCTTTCTAAATGGGTGATTTGTAGGTTCCGTGTTAATCTTCCAGGGTGTATAGGCAAATATTCCATACATGGAGGCTCCATCTGGGATATATTGGATCACCCTCAAGATGGCAGATGATTCGTCACGCGTGAATCAATCGAGATGGCACATGGGGGCCCCGCAAGATGTCCGTTCAACGTGGACAAAACACGTCCCTTATATATGTTTAAATTGAAGTTTAAGTTGACCTTTTCTTGTTTCAAACAAACCCATAGGATCCATGGGACGATGGTATATGTCCCTCCATTTGGTTGATTTTGATGGTTTTCATGTAGGTACTTAGTAACTATACCATACATGAATCATATGGGTGTTTCCTAAAATAGTGGTACCCTGGTACCCCAATATGGATGCATTATAATGGAAAACCCCTCATTAAAATGGATGATTTGGAGGTACAAGCATTTAAGGAAACATCCAAATATGGGAAAGATCTACTTCAATCCGATTTCTCGAGGATTTCTCGATCTGGATGCCACCAGCCTCCGGGTTACTTTCACGCAGGAAGTCGAAGCACCTAAAGCATCCTTCGAAGTTCGCTTGCATGGGCAGAACGGAGAAGCTTCAGGTTTCCCCTTCATTTTCCTTGTGGGTTTTCGGAGGGATCCGGGATGGGGATGTTGATTGGTTGATGATTTTTGTGATCTTTTGGTTGTTCACTTAGACTTGTTCACTTCTTCTTTTTTTGTTTTGGGACGGAATTGTGTAAATCCTGTAAAATATGAAGTCACGCTTAGAGTTTTAAGATTCAAGCGCAGGCAATCTTCAAAGTCAGTTGGAAATGTGCATTATCTCATCCAAGTAAATCTGCAAGTAGTCCAGTGGCAATCTGGGATTCAAAAGTAATTACAGGCTTTCGGCTTTCAATGTTTTACAAAAGGTACCTGAGAACGAAGTTGTCAGCTATTCGCGTGTCTGGAGCCAATGTGAGGAAAGATACCAGTCGTTTTTCTTTTGCCTAGTAATTTAGGAAAACATTGGGGATAAGTTGGCGCAGAGAAGGCAATGACTAGAATACTCCCTGAAAACAAACATGACTGGCCGGAAGATCACAATTTCTAATAGAATATTATATCTTCAAAAGTCATATATCGTTGGTTTCTCATTGTCATGCTAGTTTTCCGGGGTGTAGCAGCTAAAAGTATTTCAACCTTTTTAAGGGCAAAACTCACAGTGGACTCGGATCCATGGCTGGCATGCTGGCTATATCTTTTGCGGAAAAACCTCGAAACAGTTTTTGAACATTGTGGGAACAATGAAGGGCTGGAACCTTGAACAAATCACACC